>JAYJMH010079195.1:0-32808 GCA_036873815.1 Phacellophora camtschatica | reverse complement strand
GTTGTATGTGGTGATTTGTTAATGATTGAGCTTTTCTTTAAATTGCCTACTATTTGATCAAGACCTACTTACGATTAAAGCGATTAGTTTTCTAAAAAATAAATTAGCGCACGCAGACGAGCTGACGTGCGCTATCGACCGCGCGCGTCTAATTTATTCATTGATAGGTCTGCAATGGAAATGAAAATTTAGGGTATGCTGAAAATTTGTGCTGAAAATCTGTGCTGAAACCAAGTGCTGAAAATTTGGTTTTTGTGTTGTATAAGCATTTAAATAAACATTTAAACGTCTAAGATCATTAAGTAAGGACATCTGAACAGGGGTCTTTTACATGTTTTCAGAGTTCTGTTACTTCAACTACCAATTCAACTATCAAGGTATCATCTTGTGCTGTTTATTATTTATCTATGATGTTTCAATGTTTATTTCAATGTTTGGGAATCAGGCCAAAAAGGTCATTTGCTGGTTTTGCAGATATCCTAATTTTTTATTTCCATCAGGTGTAACTCAGCGGTTTCTGATCCAATTTTGGCAAGAAACGTGTCAATCTTTAAGTTGAATCCTGTAATATCAATTAAAATCAAAAATAGTTACTTATTTTCGTTACTCAGGATCGAATTGGCCGTCCATCAGACACAGGAATGATTGGCATAATAGACCCAACATGCAAGATCATTGGCCTCAGACTGTATGATGGTGTATTTAAAATTATTCCTTTAGAGCTTGGCCACGATGTTGCTTTGAAAGCCTTTAATATAAGGTATGTTGGCTTACTTTAGACTTTTGACTGAATTCTAAAGTTGATATTCTGAACTTTGACATTCTATGAATTTTGATATTCTGAACTTTGATATTCTATGAACTTTGTTATTCTGAACTTTGAAATTTGATATTCTGAACTTTGATATTCTATGAACTTTGATATACTATGAACTTTGATATTCTATGAACGTTGACATTCTTTGAACTTTGATATACTATGAACTTTGATATTCTATGAACTTGGACATTCTATGAACTTTGATATTCTATGAACTTTGATATTTTATGAACTTTGATATTCTATAACCTTTGGTATTCTGTGAACTTTGATACTCTATGAACTTTGAGATTTTACGAACTTTTACATTCTATGAACTTTGATATTTTTATGTAATTTGATATTCTATGAACTTTGATATTCTATGAACTTTGATTTCTAAACTTTGAAATGTGATAGTCTGAACTTCTTGTCTAGTAAAGAGTCTAGTTGTTTGGCCACCTACTATACTAATGCATAGCGTGTATGAACTTTGATATACTATGAACTTTGATATTCTATGAACTTTGATATTTTATGAACTTTGTCATTCTATGAACTTTGATATTCTATGAACTTGGACGTTCTATGAACTTTGATATTCTATGAACTTTGATATTTTATTAACTTTGTCATTCTATGAACTTTGATATTCTATGAACTTTGATATTTTACGAACTTTGACATTCTATGAACTTTGATATTTTATGAACTTTAATATTCTATGAACTTTGATATTCTGAACTTTTTTATTCTATGATGTTTAAAATTCTGAACTTTGATTTTCTATGAACTTTGATATTCTATGAACTTGGATATTCTATGAACTTTGATATTTTATGAAATTTGACATTCTATGAACTTTGATATTCTATTAACTTTGATATTCTAAAATTTGAAATTTGATATTCTGAACTTCTAGTCTAGTAAAAAGTCTAGTCGTTTGGCCACCTACTATACTAATGCATAGCGTGTATAATCATGTATAGTCAAGTATAGTGAAGTTTGATCTTGATCAAAAAAGTCGAGAGTAGGGGATTAAATTTTTATTGTTTAGAGGTGTTGTCGAGTGAAGTCTTGTCTCTTGGCCAGGTGCTCTACAAATGTATAGCGTGAGCATGCGCATCAGCATTTTTGATCGATGTTCTCCCCACCAACTCACAGAACAAGTTTTTGTTCTTCTCTCGACACAAAGAAAGAAATCAGAAATCAGAGCCAGGAACCGAATAGCACCCAAAATATTTTAGCATGGATAAAAAAGACAAAAAGAAAGCTTGTGGAGATAAAGACGTTTTGAAGAAGTTTTCAAGTGACGACAGAGCCGTCTTTTGGAGAAAGGGAAACAATGGACAATAGATCGAAATCGAGACTCTCAAATTGTGCAGAAAGTCGAGCGAAAAGTCGAGTGAAAAGTCTAGTTGTTTGGCCACCCCTTCTATACGCCACAAGACTTTTGCTATACACCGCAAGATTTTTTTTTTAATGTATAGTGAAAAATCTAATGAAAAATCTAGTCGTTTTTTTAGTCAATATTCACCTTATAGAGGTTTTAACTCATTCCCATTGCCATTTTGTAAGATGAGCAGTATGAAGCTCTTGTCATTTTATTTAGTGCACGAGTTTTGAGTTGAGACTGAGTATTACAAAATTATCTGTAACAAATTTGAAACTTTTATACAGTGCTCATTATGATGAAAAAAATTTCCAACAATTTTCAAAGCATGTTTCCATGGAATTGCAAGCATATTTGGCTAAGACATGCCAAAGGGACCACTTTCTGCTTCTTACAAAATGAGGTGGCAAAATGATAGCAAACAATTATTCTTGACCATTTTAAAAACAATTGCAAATACCAAAACATTTGCTTTTCACTTGTAAATGTATTGTTCTTTGGTAATTATTAAATTCTTAATTAGAAATTAATTGATTCAAAGTTATATAAGTAAAACACCATTGTGAAGCATTCGTATTTATATACCATATGAATACAACATATTCAATATACATTGATTGTTTATATGTAAATAAACAATCATATTTCTGAATCAAGAAATGGAAATCCAATTCCAACTTTCCAAAACACATTCATGAATGCGGAAGGAAAAACAAAAACCTCAAGGAACTTTTAAAGTTTACGTTTTTTCAAGCTATCAGATTCTCGCCTGTTGTTACATCACAAGAACAGACTGTTTAAAGCCGGACTAGCTTGATGAACAGTTAAGTGTCAACACAGTACCACAAAGGAAATAAGTTAATACATAGATTGATATTGTATAATATAACACGGTAGATTAGAATTTTTAGTTACACTCTGAAGATAACATAAGTTTGAAAGGCCTCAGTCTGCTCAAATATTATACTTGGTGATTTTATTTGCCTCCCACCTCTTTACTCTAATTTACAGTTTATTACCTACCAATTATATTGTATTTATATAAATAAGATTTCATTCATTAATTCTATGCATATGTAGCTTTATGCAACACTTTCCTTCTGACAGTTTAGCACAAAGAAATGTTCTTGTTGCCCCTATTCTTATATGTATGTACTTTTGTCTGTGGTTTCATGCTGGCTCACTCTTTCTTGTTTTTAGACTAGAGGAACTGCAAGTTATTGACATTGAGTTTCTTCATGGCTGCCAAAATCCAACTGTTGTGTTTATTTTTCAGGTTAGTTTTTTTCCAGCTAATTCTCAAAATATTTCTTGACTCCCTCCGTACAGACTCTCTAAAACGTACTCTCTGCCAATTCAATTTCTGGGTTATGAAACACGTCGAAAATGTCCTAATTCTGGAATATGATCGTTTATGAGTGATCTGTCACATGTACGGAGACAACTTTTGGCATGGAAAGACACTGACGTTCAAATAAAAGTCCAAGTGGCTCTTTCTTCGTAGCATATGTTGGCTCCAGAAATATTTCTGAAATGAGTAACCAGATGATTTTTATGTTTAGTCATCATTATATGGCACTATTTCTGGTGGAATATGGCACAATATTATTTTGTATACCGGGTGTCTCATGAGATACCACCATGTTGCGAATAGTTATAAGCAATTTTGTTAAAGGATTGTTTAAAAAAATAATTCAAAATAAAAAAGAAATGTTCACCACGGCTATGGAAAACATTTTAGTTTTTCTGCAATTGTGAAGCATGTGTTATTGTCTAGTGAGAAGCTTTCAGGCGCTAAATGCGCAAGTTGTTAAATATGATATCCCTTGAAAATACCACATGCTTTGCAGCAACCAACTAAAATATTGACTAGGTGTGGTTAGAATTTGGAGAATTCTTCTGTGACAACAATTTCAACAAAATTACTAATAATGTCATAATGAATTAATCTATTTTGTCCGGTAAAATTTCATCCTTCTGGAACATAGTCGCATCTCATTTATGGTAATTCACGCTGTTTTTCTTGGTCTGATAAATTGGCAAATGTCTCAACATTTTTTTGGGACACCCTGTACCCCACATGCCCCAAAAAGGTCATAATGAAAATAAGGACATTCAAACGTTCTGTTTGACTTCATCCATAAGCAAGCTTGTTCTCGCTTCGAAGAATTGAAAGGAATTGATTATTTCCTCGTTTTAGTCTTCACACAAATTTTAACTATCGAGCCTCGCAACTTATTAGTGAGCTTTTAATAGATTTTGAAGGGAATTGCATCAGGATCTAAGTTAGAGTCATGCAGACTAACATGGTATAAAATTGCAACTCATTAATTACAGAACTTCTTACTTAATAATCGACTCCATTGGTTTTTATGTAGAATATGTTCAAAAGCTTTGCTCGCCATGAACAATTTAATTATATGCAACCACAATGAAATGATGTTTATTTATTTAGGATACAAGCGGCCGACATGTCAAAACATACGAGATATCATTAAGAGACAAGGAATTTTCAAAAGGCCCATGGAAACAAGACAATGTCGAATTTGAAGCTTGCATGGTAATTTCTGGTATGTTACTGCTGTGTACATTTGTGTTCTTTGTCATACATCCAGAGATAGCTTGTGTTCTTTGTCATACATCTAGAGATAGCTTGTGTTCTTTGTCATAAATCTAGAGATAACTTGTGTTCTTTGTCATGCATCTAGAGATAGCTTGTGCTCTTTGTCATACATCTAGAGATAGCTTGTGTTCTTTGTCATACATCTAGAGATAGCTTGTGCTCTTTGTCATACATCTAGAGATAGCTTGTGCTCTTTGTCATACATCTAGAGATAGCTTGTGTTTTTATCATACATCTAGAGATAGCTTGTTATGACATTAGGGCAGTACAGCTTTTCATGTTGATTTAAGTATATTTTTATACATGCCGTGTGGGCCAAAAAAATGTCCTACAACTCTAAGGGCTACAGTTTGTTTTGTTTTAAAACTACAAATGTTAAATAGAAATGCGCGTGAAAGGCTGACTTGGAGTTTGAGATATTACACATCAAGCTTCTTGTGCAACATTAGAGTATCAAAATTCCGAAAATAAAATTACCTCATACATTTAACTTCTGAGTCAATTCGAAAAAATTGCCATGAATTCCAGTCTACAAATTGAGCACCAAAAACTACTTGCTCATGCAAAATCCATTTGGGAGACTTAGAAATTCACAAGAGAGTAAAGCGTTTTTATTGAAGAATTAATTTACAGTGCACTTTGATCGATGACGGGACAATTTTTAGGTCCACCCAGTACATACTGCAGAAAGATTAGATTAGATTTTATTCAGAGCAGCCATTGGGTGCTTTTTGTTTATTTTTGTAAAAACATTTTTCACTGACCAATTCCTTAATATTGCATTTTTAGTACCGTCTCCTGTCGGTGGCACTTTAATTGTTGGCCAAGAATCGATTACATATCACAATGGAGATCATTACATTGCAGTTGCTCCACCCGCCATCAAGGTAAGGTTGAAGGTTTAATTATGGTTTGTGTAGCAAAATGTCTGACAGGGTCAGAGGAAATTCAATTATGGTTTATGTGGTAAAAAGTCTGATTGGGGCAATACCCTACCTTTATTTAATAGCATTCGAGCATGACATATTTTCTAATGCTAATACAATAGAACCTCACTGCATTCTGTCCGTACGTCAAGCTGTGATCCGAATATTTTCCAGCATTAACCTAGTAATTGTTTAATAACTGTGTATATCTATTAATTGACTCTGGCGTTTATTAAAATATTTATCAATTTGTTGTGACTTTTATTAGAGGAAGTTTTTATTACATAATCTAAAATTTATGGTAAAATATCTCTCATTTTTGTTTGTACAAACTTTCCCAAGGTTAATTTCGGGTATGTTGTTTTCCTTTCCGAAAAATGTTTTTAAAATACTTTAGCTCCAGTGTATATAAAGATTACTTTAGATTGTTATACATGGTATATACTGTTGATTGCGAAATGTTTCATTTGCAATTTCAGCAAAGTTCTCTGAGTTGCTACGGCAGCGTTGACGCGAACGGATCAAGATTTCTATTAGGGGACATGAGCGGAAGGCTGTTTATGTTATTTTTGGAGAAGGAGGAGATGATGGATGGAAATTTGGAAGTCAAGGATCTCAAAGTAGAGTTGCTTGGACAGGTAAATTTAGTTTAGTTTATTGAAAATTAAATTTACTGATAAATTTACTGTCTCTAGATATATGACAAGGAACACAAGCTATCTCTAGATGTGTGACAAAGAACACAAGCTATCTCTAGATGTACGACAAAGAACACAAGCTATCTCTAGATGTATGACAAAGAACACAAGCTATCTCTAGATGTATGACAAAGAACACAAGCTATCTTTAGATGTATGACAAAGAACACAAGCTATCTTTAGATGTATGACAAAAAAAACAAGCTATCTCTAGATGTATGACAAAAAACACAAGCTATCTCTAGATGTATGACGAAGAGCACAAGCTATCTCTAGATGTATGACGAAGAACACAAGCTATCTCTAGATGTATGACAAAGAACTTGAACTCATCCTGAATCTAAACTTCTCTGTTTTGAAATGTATACTTATGGAGGGATAATTCTATTTGTCATATATCTGGGGTTAGCCTGCGTATTCGTCTTTTCTAAGGTATATATAGTAACTTTGATTTAAAATAGCCATACCCCTTAGGAAACACGGAGATTATTTCTTTGTTTTACGTTGTTTCACGCTCTTTTCTTGTGTACCTGCTATGAATCTGAAAATATCTGCCGCCGATTGCAAACCTCCTTCGTCGAGGAGCTTCTTAGATAATCACATTGCTAAACAGAAATCAGAGGATTTCTTGATGGACATGGTTTGTAGAATTTCCTCAAAATTGTTTTTTGCAGACTTCGATATCTCATTGCTTGACGTACTTGGATAATGGCGTTGTGTTTGTTGGCTCAACACTTGGAGATTCACAGCTTGTCAAGGTATGTATGTCACAGCAAAGAATACGAGGTTACCCAAGAATATATGTTTTTGTGAGAAACGTCTTGATAAGAACTTAGTACTAAAATTTATGGGATATTTCAATATATTATAGTGTTCTATTGTTTCTCATAACAATAGAAAACAATGGAAAATTTAGGAAACTTACAGATAGACTTGCCCCAAGTCTATTTTGTTTTAATCCGACAACAAACGGAGAACTGATACTGTCTCGGATTAAGAAAGAAATAGACTTTGGATAAGTCTGCCATACAGAGGAATCTGCAACGGGAAAGTCTTAGATGCATCAGTGTATCCAAACTTTTGAAGCAAAGTCTTAACATCAGCTAGAAGATATTTACTTTCAAGGGATAATGAGTTGATTGAATTTTTTCCTGGCGCCCATCCAATGTAGTATGCAGTATCCTATCCTATTACTTGTGAACTGCGAACAAATCCAAATCCTATTTCTCATGATGGAACTGAACTTTGCTTTTTTCAGTTGGAAACAGAGGCGAACGAAGTTGGATCATTTGTGCATGTCATGGAGACTTTCACAAACCTTGGTCCAATTGTAGACATGTGTGTTGTTGATCTTGAAAGACAAGGTCAAGGACAGGTACGTACGTTTTATTATCAATCTCAACTCTGCTACTCTGCATTTCCTTTTCGCGCCCGGATTTATTTCCAATTAACCTGAAAATACCATCTAAATTTCATTTTGCAGGGAATAGCACTTACAAACCAACATACTCGAAAGATAAATTTATCTGGAAACATCTGAAATTTGTGTAAAGTTATGTCTGTATCTACCTCCTGGAAATATAACGTTTTATGTTACTTGGCAGTGGGCCATATGTCCCTTCCCCGGAGGAAAAGTGAAAAGTGAAAGTAAAAAATGAAAAGTGAAAACTGAAAAGTGAAAACTGAAAAGTGAAAGCTGAATATGTGCTCTGGATATGTGCTTTTGGGTAAAAGGCACAATGTGCTATGTGCTATAGGCTACTTAAAAATCAACGTAACAGAATGGATTTGACACTGACAACTGTTCGCATGTGGCATTATTCACGTGTTACTAACTTTGTTTCATTCATCCCCCCTCCCCCAAAACTGTGATATGACACAATGAAAAATGCTGCAGCCTGAAAAAATAATAGGAGGCAATGAAAAATGCACATCGAGAAATGGCAGATTTTTTATCACATTGAGCAAGATTGCCATTAAATGTTTCATGTGTAGTCACCCTGCTCATGTTTATTTACTCAGTGATTCCTACAGATGATAAAATAACTACCAGGGTGTTAAGTTTACTTACTCACTGATTTCTACAGAGGTTATAATAACTACCAGGGTGTTAAGTTTACTTACTCAGTGATTTCTACAGAGGTTATAATAACTACCAAGGTGTCAAGTTTACTTACTCAGTGATTTCTACAGAGGTTCTAATAATTACTAGGGTGTTAATCGAGTAAATGAGTTAATCAAAAGGTATTCACACCAAATTTGACAAGAGAAATCAAAATAAATGTTTGTTTTTAATAATAAATATACTGCTTTTTCACTTAGCTTGTAACTTGTTCTGGTGCAAACAAAGAGGGATCAATGCGCATAATCAGAAACGGGATTGGAATACAAGAGCATGCGTCCATCGATCTGCAAGGAATTATGGGTAATAATGTAAATCTTTATTATTATTTATTAACATAGATTTATAGTAAATCCATGCTGAAAATATTTGTTGACAGCAAACAGCAAATGGAAAAACCTGCAATTATTAAGGCCTGCAATTATCAAAAATTCAAATTTCTTGCAGGTTTGTGGGCAGTCAAGGTGGACAGTGTGATTGGCCCATTAGATGATACACTGGTGTTATCGTTTGTTGGTCAAACAAGGTAGGTATTTAAACAAGTAATTTTGATAACAATTACTGGTAAATTAGAAGTAGAAAGTAAAGAAGTGAAAAGTGAATGCTGAAAAGTGGAATGTGAAAGCCAAAAAGTGAAGGCTGAAAAGTGAAAAATGAAAGCTGAAAAATGAAAAGTGAAAGCTGAAAAATGAAAAGTGAAAGCTGGAAAGGGAAAACTGAAAACTGAAAAGCGAAAGCTGAGAAGAGAAAAATTAAAAGTGAAAAGTGAAAAGTGAATAGTGAAAAGTGAAAGCTGAAAAGTGAAAGCTGAAAATTGAAAATTGAAAATTAAAAAGTAGAAAGTGAAAGCTGAAAAGTGAAAAGTGAAAAATGAAAAGTGAAAGCTGAAAAATGAAAAATGAAAGCTGAAAAATAGAAAGTGAAAAGTGAAAGCTCGAGTGTTCAAATGTTCGATGTGTTTATGACTATAAATGTTGACAGAACTGTATGTTGATTTTAGATATTTCAAATTTGAGATACTTTATCTAATTTCAATTTTCTAGTCCCTGCAAAATGAAACTGAGATTTGATTTGCTTGGTAATTGTAATTACATCCGGATGTGAAAGTGTTAAAGATGATGACAAACACTAGCAAAGCTTTGATGATTGCAAAATTTTTTAAATTTAATCTTGTAGGGTCTTGACTCTGAATGGAGAAGAAGTTGAAGAGACTGAAATCCAAGGGTTAGATGGAGATAAGCAAACTTATTTTTGCGGAAATGCAGTCGGAAATCATTTATTACAGGTAGGATTACTTCTTTCGCCCCCAGAATGGTCACAGAGGGGTAGCGGCATTGGCATGGAGGAAGGGACCATGGATTCTCTATGGTCATTTCTGTCGGACGTTTAGGGTATTTTATGAATTTGTGAAAGCACATTTGACCATATTTTTAATTGACAACTGTTGAATAAATTGAATTTTAGTTGAATAAATTGAAAAGTAGGACCTCCTTGTGCCCCTGCACGAACATTTATTCGGAAGTGCGTGGCAATTAAACTACATTATTTGATCATTTCGGAAGCAAGTTCTAGAGAAGTGATCGATAGTTTTTCACAACCTAGGATTTGTATTAGCTCTCTTCAATTGCAAAGCGATTGAAGAAAGGCTGCACATTTCATAATTATATGGCTGCGCATGTGTTTCATAAAAAAATCAGTTGCTATTGATAATAGCATTTTTAGGTATTGGAATTTCAGTATGTAATTTCAGTAATTTCAGTAGTCACATGTTATGCTAAAAGCCAATAAATGTGTTGTACGCGGTCACGTGGAGTCAAAGCCACAATAAAAAAACTCACTACATTGACAATTGATTAGTGTTATTGACAATGCAAAGCCTTACATGGTCGCGTGTAATCAAAGCCTTAGTACAAATTCACACCAATAGTAATTGATTAATGATGTTCTCATGAGTTGACAGTGTTTTTGCGAGACGAGACGACACGCGAGTTGGAAAATTTCAGACCTGCAGTTTTGGGCCATATTTCTTACGTGGGCACACTGCATCCGGACGGAGTGTTCTCAAAGTCATTTTTGTTGGGTTTGTTTGTTGGGTGGGTTGGGGGCTGTATTGAATTGAGGAAAATATGGGCATATTTCCTCTTGTTTGGAATGACAGAGGAAAGAACACTGTAGTGATAAAAGATTATGTTATTTTTAATAACAGCACCCTTTCAGTTTCAACCCTATTGACAGCAATCACAGTTAAAATCAAGCATGGCCTAGTGGTTAAGGCGCCTGACTCACGATCGCAAGGTCATGGGTTCGAATCCCACCAAGGTCATACTTGCTGCGAAAGTGCGAGGAAAGCTGCTAACTCTCTGTAATTCCAGGCAAAGGGAAAAGGAATCATGAGGTGTGGTCACATCGAGAGGAAAAAACCTAGGTTGCCCTGGGGGGCCTCCCTGCGCCAAGCGCAGAAACCCATACCTTGCAGGAATAGCAAATGTATGTGCCTGAAACTGAAACTGTATGACCCGTGTCCTCTGCTGGAAACAAGTCATCTTGAGACTTTCGCGGGCTAGGAACGTTAAATACGATAACTCACTCACTCACCCTGGAACCATTGCTTGCCTTTCTGACAGCACACAATCATTTCTACTTGGGAACGCATACCAGCAGAACATTCTTGCCTGTGTAATTGATGAGGCACATTGTATTGTGGAATGGGAATTACGGTTGGTTTAGTTTCCTGTTAAATATTGAGTAGATGTTGGTTGTGATCGTTTTAGTGGGTACTCCTTTTAATATGTCATTGCTTCCAATATGAACAATGACCTGTCTGCATCATTGATGTGTTTGGTAATTGTGAAAGAATGTTACTTTTCCAGCCCAGTTTTCGGACCACCAATACCAGCTTTTACCACATTAGAATTAGTTGTTGTATTCATCCTCCTGATATGTGAATCCTCAATAATTAATGATTTGCCAGAAATAGCATTTTGGTGACTTGTTTGGGTGAGGTGTTGCTGTTGGTTCTTTTCGCTTGCCTTCTTTTTTCTTGAATAGGCAGCTTGTTGCCATGGTTGTTTTTCATTGTCTTCAGTAGATTTGTCTTGTTTATCATCAAGAACTTGGTTCATGAATATTATCATTTTATCGAGCCTGCCTTTCAGGTCAGCATTCTCCTTTTTGAGTTTTTCAATTTCTTCATTTTCTTCAATAATTACAGTGGCAGTGGGTCTAACTTTCCAGCTTTCTTTCTGTACTTCAACAAAGGGCTTGTACTTGTTTGATTTGTTGTTTGTTGATTTGTTGTTAGTGGAATAGCTGCTGTTATCATCACTGAGTTTTTCCCTGACTAGAGTAGTTAAAATCTCAAGGTGATCTTTTAATACTTTCAATTATTTTTCCAAAGTTGGGAAATTTTTTACATTTGATTTGCAAACGTTTCATATCCATGCAAACGCTTCATCTAAGTCCGAGCTTTTCAAGTTGACACATGACAGATGATGCCAATTTTCACATATGTCACAGTTGACCATCCTTTCAGCTTTTTCGTTGTCTCTGTTGAATTTGCAGTCAACAGTACAGTAAGCATCTAGAGTTGTTCGCAAGGTTTTTATCCTTGAAATAGGTTGAAAGTACGACGTAATTTTCATCATGCCATCGACCAAGACATCGGCCCGGCCCCATCTCTACGAGTCGCTGGACTACAGTCGCCATCTTTCTGCTTCTGTTTACGATCTTTGCCTTTGTTGGTACTTTTTTTTCCACAAGTAGACTCAGCAGGAAGACTTTTTTCGCTTTTTCTGTCCTTTCCACTCCGCACATATTCTTCATTCACAATATGGTTATCACTGCCTATTTTCGCAACATTTATTAGCTCATTCTCGTGTTCAGAGAAAACCACGCCTCCTTTGTCTTCTTGGCCTAAGTCAACGCGGGTGGCACGAAGCTTGGTGACGTTTTTAACCCAGCAATCTTCGCAAAGCAACGCATCACTTGAACGAATGACGATAGAATCGCTTTCAATTTTGCACTTTTCACACTTCATATTTGCAAAAGAGCAAGAAACCTTGTTATATTGTTAAATCAATAAGTAGAATCCGAGATACATCCGAGGGAATTCAGGTAATAGAAAAAATTTATATTTTTAACAATAAGGTTAAAACAATTTTCATTGTCGTCAATAACTGCATTTGCCCTTTTCCCGCTGGTTTTTTGTCTTGTTTCTTCCAAAACCAGCTTGCTGAAAAATTACTTCTTTTGAAGTTTCTTTGCTGTCCAATTTTCGGTTACAACTTCTGCAAAGATGGCCATTCAAAATTGTTTCTTTCAAAAGCCTACTTTCCCTTGTTTCAAAGTTTAAAAGTGAGCTTATTTTTTCAAATAATTTATTGGCTTTTCCTTATGAATTATCGACTAAAATATGGCGACCAGCTTCAACAGTTTTACACAGCAAGCAACTTTTTTCTGGTACCTCTTTCACTCTCTCCGGCGTCTTTAGACATACCTTACATATTATAACCACCAGTGACTTTTTCTCGCAGCGTTTTCAAAATTCCCAGGAAAACAATTTTTGTCAACTCAGATATTAAACAGGGGACCGAGGAATACCAATATCTGCATAATTAAGAAGAACAAAAGAATCCATATCGACCAATGAAACTGCAGGAAGGGGTCGAGGGTACCCAGGGCTTTGTCGCGCAGCATAAGCATACACAAAGTTCTGGGGACGAGGTTGACTTTGGGGTTTAAATTCTCAAAAATCTCTTTTTAGTGAGGATAGCTGGATTTCAGCCTCGACTTGCTCTCAGTTCTCGACTGATTTCTACAAACTTGGTACCCTCAAAAACATGTATAAATGTATAAATAAAAAACATGTATAAGTGTTTGTACCTATTTGTACCAAACGAAGTAATTTCTGTAACACCAAAACAAATCTGACCCAAATCTCAAGCCTCAGGTTTCTTAAAAAGGTTGTTCTTGTGAAAAACGTTTGTAGCTAATGTTTATGACGACGAGGTACTTAAGTGTCGAAAAGTGTACACACAATATTTTGTATTTAACTTCGTAACTCAGTCTGTTTTTTAAGAAGATTTCATTAAATTTTTGAATATTTTTAGAAAAACAAGTCGTTCTTACATGCGGGTTTTTTAGTATGTCGTGAAACAAGAAAAACGATGAAAAAGAGACAATCACTATGGAACGTTTCTTATGTATTCGCATACGAGAGACAATTCACATCACATTACTATATGAATACAAAACACGCAACATAACCTTCGTATTGCGCAGTGTTCTTGCAGGAAAAATGCACGAAAACAATGATTTGACTGGGGAGAAAGGTCTCAACGCTTACAAGAGATTACATATTTCATTGATAGCCAAATTACGGTCAAAATCGGCAATTCTATGCTCATGCTATTGCAGATTTTGTTGAAACACTTTAAAACAAAACGTTTTTCAAATTTTCGATCAAAAATTGGTGACCTCGGCTAATCCCTGGAGAGCTTTCAGTGTTGATATTTCATTCGGTTATCTCAGAAACTTGCCATCTCGAATAAATTAGCATTCCCCTTGAGAGTTTGAGATCGCGTGACTCAACTGGAATTTTTAACTGGAAATGTGTTGAATATCAATGTTTCAAGTTAAAAGTTACAATTGTAGTTCAGTATGCTGTAATTCTTATGGTAATTCTAATGTTTCTTTAGCTTTGGTTATCCCATTGTTAACGTGTTTATTGTTAATTTTCGCAATAATTTCAAAGACACGATTTGTGTTTTAGGTATTAGCGCAATACCCTTATCCCCAGAGATTCAAGACTCAACACAAAGAGTACTGCCTCAATACAAAGGCAAGACAAATAATTCACGTAAAAATAAGGATAAAACTCGTACAAAAATTTACCAAAACACTTAATCCTTTAGTCTCCTAGAGGAATTATCTGTCATTATTTAGCTGTCTATTCCAATACAGTAGATCCCCGCTATTAAGAAACTGGATATTTGGCTTTAGCCTCGTCGTTTTTTAAACAATTATATTGTTCTCCTAAAGATTTTGAGCCTCAGTTTCTTGATTTGCAGTTCCTTGACAGCGGCGATCTACTGTATACCTCCCAAAACTCAATTGCAATCCAGGAATAACTGCTGCTGGCTCCATTCATTGCGCATTTCCTCCTAAAAACCGCAAGCAAACAGAGGCGAATTTTGTAATGACAATGAAATCGACACACCGATTTCAAAGCAATTATCCCTCGAGGACAAAGCAAAACTCTCTCAACTGGAAAATGAAAATATCTCCTCCGCAGAATGGTTTGTTTTTATTATTCTTTAAAGTAAATTTTGTCAAAAATTTCATCCTCAATGCTTTCATACTTGCAGATTCTATTATGCGTGTTTCCACTGTATCCTTTTCAACAGTCATACTACGATATATGCAATGAGTCTATTTTCAGAGCCTAACAACAGGCACATTCACCCGATATAGTCGCGTAACAACACAGGCTTCATTTGATTGGTTGATCACATCTGCTGTTCTCTTCTAACCAGTTTGAATAACATTAACATCTCCTCCCAGCATTGTTCGAGCGGGATTTTAACCATTTTAGGTGTCTTCAACAAAATGAATAGCACAATCCGTTTTTGAAGCTTTTATAAAAATACTTTTGCAGATCAATCTAATGTTTATAGCTGTTCGTTGGAACTCTTTCATATCGAAAGTTAGTCTCCTCAATTTGCATCTTTTGCGTAAAGAGAGTTCCCGTGAACAGTTATGAGCGATAAGGCGCATAGATTAATCTACAAAAATAATTTTTACAAAACTTCAAAAGAGAGTGTGAAACTCAATTACCTAAAATAGTCCAGATCCGGCTCTGACAATGGCGCAAGGTATGAATTTTATGCAACTTGGTTGGGAGAAAACATGTGACCAATCAATCAAAGGCTTGAAGCATGTGTTTGAAGCAACAACAACAATTGCAATTATTTCACACAACTAACACCAATCATCATCACAGTCCTCAACAATGAGAATTCTTTGCGATACCATATGATGGCGGAACATTTACGAAAAACTATACTGGTATCGACACGAGGGAAAATATATCACATAGCAACAAACTGAATAATTTCACAGTTCACAGCACATTGGTACGGGACAGACAGTTTACATTGATCAACTATAATGATCCCGATTGCGTTTAACATAATGGGTATTGCTTTCAAAATCATAATCTTATCTTTACCTCACAACAATAACTAGGATTAATGAAGGAAAAATGCCAAACGTGATCAATGACATAAAAACGCTCAACTGCAATTATTGGCGGCGAAAAACTTAAACACTGGTAAATACCTAGAATGAGAGCCTTCCTGGCGCGACTTGACAATTTTTGCAATTAAACACGTGCACTGAAGCCTGGTTTCAACTTATCAATTTTGTTCGCACGAAGCAACACTTTTGCAGTTGAGCATGTGCAATAAAGAATCTAATTGCTCTCTAACATTCAAACTGTGCAGCCTTCAGCGAATGAATTGAAAAACCAATCACAGGTCAAGAAATTTTCCACGATTGACAGCGTCTCCCACGCCACGTGTATGGTTGAAAACGAAGGATGTTTGCATAACGCGTCTTAAGTGTAAACAAAAAGCATATCTGCTCTGAGAAAAAAGGTAAGTCAAAATCAAACTCACTGCTGAAAATTACTCATACAACCATGTCCGCACGTCACAACGGTCCAGAAATGTGGTCGAAATGCAAAATGAAGAACATTTGAAAATTTTCTGTTCACAGTATAAAGCCGAAAAAAATCAATTTCAATCCGCTCAAACCCGGGTTTGCGAGTTTGCTCAAACCAACAGGAAACTCCTATCTATAAGTTTTATTTTCAAGGGGTGGTACCTCTTAATTCAAAAGATAAAGGAACGGTAAAATAAACTAAATGGATATTAATGCTTTCACTCCCGGATTTACTTTTGCTTAACAGCTAAAAATCGTGTGTAACTTCTATTCTACAGGGGGTAACGCGTACCAACCAATTCAATTTAAAAAATACATTTACGTTAAAAAATTTTGAAATGTACGGAAAGGTCTGCCTACTGAAAATATAACGTTTTATGGTGTTTTTTCGGGGGTGAAAGTAAAATTGATGAAGGTCAAGCTTATAAAACATCGTCCACAGCCTCTTCAAATAAACTTACGCATTTTGATACGCAAACCTTGTAGTTCAAAAGAATAATTGTTAAAGGCTGAAAGTTTTAATACAAATTAACCACGCATTGGCATTTCTCAGTTCAGGTTCTTAATTTCTCATAAGAGCACACGTTTCTTCTTGTTACAGTTATTAGACACTTGGAATTAGCTCAATCACAATACCCGAGCATAACTACGCAATAAGACTTACACAACAGCTACTGATACCGACTGCCCTGCCCCTCCCACCACCCACCTGCATCCCTTCCCCCCTCCCGGCCCCTTGGAGTGATGCTATAAGATATTACGATGCTTTACGAAGCACTTATCTTCTTACGTTTCTTGTATCTGAAAAAGAAGTAAAACAACATGATTGTAATGATCCATAACTTGTCACCCGATGAAAATGATCACAATTCACATACCAATAAATTGAATTTTAGCACGGGGTATACACATGTTAATTTGATTGCAGTTTTACTTGTCAAGAAGGGCAATGTTTTTGATACATTTTTGAATATTCACCCCCTGTGATCTCTTCTCTATGCTGTATTTGCTATAATGCCATTTGGCGTATTCAGGAGGAAAATAAAACAACATTCCCAGCGATGTTTCAAAAGAAAATATCGCTGGTAACTACATCGCTTTCCTAAATTATAGAGTAGAAAAGTCCTTTTCGGAAACAAATTTTCAACATTGATAAAATTTCCATAAGTACAAAAAAAATTTCAATGTCAAAAATTAAGTACAAAAACTTCGATGTCTTTTGGGTCTAGAGGCAAGAATAACCATTGCCAGTGAAAATAGCCTCAAAACCAGGTTCTTTCTGAAAAGGGCTATCTCAAGCCAATATTAGATCAGACCCAAAAATGTAACACGACACCATATTCTTATGGGAATTGACCGAACGAAATCTCGTTGAAATTGTGGAATAAAATACCGCAAAAAATTCGAAAGAAAGTACAGGGGTAAATATTCTTCTCAGATTTTTTCCTTATGTCATTTGTTTATTCTTCCCTAAACTCAAAACACAACATGTACACAAAACGCTAAATATCTTGAATATTTTTGCTAATGTCATTTCCTTGGAAGGTACCAGTGGTATTTCTTCTCTAAAAATAGAAATAACCCCGAGTAAGCACCACCATTTTTGTGGGTGACAAAGAAGCAGCTATTTCCAATGGCGAGCCACTGAGACGAGCGCATAAAATATTTTCACATTTCAACTCATACCTTTAAAATCTTTAATTTGACATAATTTTAGGAAGTTGATTTTTTGGTTTGCACCTGCACGTCCATCATGCCCATTGTTTATGTATCGACCCTTCTTGTTAAGAATTTATAGATAAATTTGTCCTGCTTCTCTTAAACAATTTCATATTTCCTTACAATCAACTCGAAGCCGAATGAAGCCGCCATAATTTATTCCGCCATAAAAATTTCCGTGTCAATACACAACCATTACACAACGATACACATTTATCAAATTGATGCATTCTCCCATTTTTATCAGGCAATAACACAAACATGATTTTTATAGAATGTCTCCACATTTAGTTTCTTACCCTGAAAATGTGGTGCATACAAAAATTTTCACACGTACAAACCAGAAGATCAACTTCGCGTAGCATTATTATGCAAATACTCTGCAACGTCCCGTCGCAGAGTACACCCACTGTGGCAATAAACGATGGAATGATGAGACTTGTTGTAAAAAAAATCATAAAAATCTTTCCGCTGAATCAGGAGTTTATGTTAAATAGGTATAATGAATTGTAACTCAACTCTGAACTATTTTGAACTTTCTTGCGCTCGTCAGTGGATCGCCATCGGAAATATCCGGCTTTATTGCCATACGAAAAAAAACGGCGTTTATTATTCGGGAAAAGTTTGCACGTAAAATTAGGTTAGCAGATTTTGAGAAAATAAAACATTCCAAAAGCACCATACCTAAGGGTTAGACACCATATTGTTGAGTTAATCGCTCACGCAAGGGAGCAGGAAACTCATCTGAGAATCTTTTCCAGTTTTCATCTCCAACTTGGTTCTTGAATCCATGAAGAATCTAACGGGCGAATAAATAATCAATTTAACAACCAATCCCACTTCTTGTTTGCACTGCCCATCCATAGATACATAACATTCGTTCTTAAAATACACATTTTTAAATAAACTTTGAGAACGAAGCGTACAATTGTTATTTGTCATATGTCTAGAGCTGATGTCTGTCATTATCTCTGTTATGATATCTAGTATTTACCTTCTGGTTGTTGTACCATAATATCTTGATCGTATAACTATATGCTTGATCACAACATAAGTGATATTTGGTGAGATAATGAACAGCCTGGTTTTGATGCATACTGTTAAACAGCAAAGCATATTAACAAATCTACCATGTTACAATGAGTCTAGTCAGATTTGCAATATGTTGAAAAAACTATGGGTCAGAAGAAGGTTTCTCAAGCAAAAATCAAGTCATCTATAGTTTGCAAAGCTGAAATAACAACGGTTGATTTTTTGTACCAATGCCAGTTAAATAAAGTTTTGAGACTGGTAGCAAAATCAGATTTTAATGGTTTTTCAAATATTTGAGAATTCTATGGTTAACTAATTTTGTGAACAATGGAATGCGGTTTCAAACATGATAATGTGATTATCGATCTGAAAGAATAGATTTCCCGCTCTTGAGCTCACACAATCAAATAAAAAAAGATTTACTTGGCTGCGCGGAAGGTGTTGAATCCATTATTTTGCAGTGTGGTGCAAACCGCAATATTTTGTTTTATAAAATTCCCCCCTGCATTCAAGAAAATATTTTGCAATACTTTTAAATCAATTGGGACTTTAAAATTCTTTCAATAAAAAGAAAGATTACGAAAGAAAAAAGCAAACCTACTAACGACAAAAAATAAAAGTACAACATAAATTGGTGAAATACACATTTTTAACTTTCAGGGCACAATGAGTATGGAAAATTCCAATGAAAACATTTGAATTTATATTAAACTTTTGCAGAAACATTGAAAGCAAACAAAGATGTTATTTTATTCCTACTTATATTTATACATCACACACATATTATAATCAACATAAAAAGTTGATCATCTTAACTCAAATCAGTTTAACTCAAATATTTTTCAATACCCTACGCAGCCTTAAGACGAATGCGTGCAAAAGCTAATTTAGTGCAATTTTGGGGTTTAATATTTTACCTTACAAACACGCACACGCTTATAATGCAACAACAGCACAGAGGAATATTTTTCTGGCAGACAGAACGAGAATGAGAATAGCACACAAATAAATCTTCGAATGGAGGGACAATAGACGGAACAAGCAGGAAAATGAGTTTAAAGTTTTGTGCAACTTTATGTCTAGGACCAATTGGGAAAATAAGACAATGAGTAAACGGGGTACAAATAAACAAAAGAAAAACAAAAATAAAAATAACAATAATAATAATAAATTATTATTTATTCGTCTAAAAGATTATTTATTTACACTCAATGAATCTAAAAAATTTTAATTATATAATAAAATAAAATTAGCATATAAAAGATTTTACGTATTGCTTGTACTAGCCTGATGGCCAGTTCACAGGCCATGCTTGCACTTGCACAAGATGCAGTTGCATGTCAATTTACTACATCCTATTTTTGTTTTGAATTATGTTGATGTTTGGGATTTACTCAATCTTTTTGGCAATGATTGCCAAATCTTTCGACCCAATGATTGTCCAATCTTTTATTGCAATTTCTCTAAACCATAGGATGTTTTTTTCCCCCATATATAGCATAACCTTTATTTTCACTAATGGATTGTGCTCTGCTTTTCTTTCACAAAATATTTCTTTTGTAAAAGGCCGGCAAAATATTTGTTTTAAAATTTTGTAGCCAATTTGTAAACTACAGGATATGGTTTTCCAATTAGGGGCATAGAATGCATTACCACGAATAGATTACCCACTATATTTTTTCACAAAATACTACTTTTAGAAAAGGCCGACTAATGTTGCTTAAACAAGTTTAAACCACTTTCCAAGCTACAGGATGTGGTTTTCCGACTACGGGGGAATTGCATTTATAGAAATATTTCTTTTACAAAAAACCGTCACAAAAAGTTTCCGAAACAGAAATTATGAAAAAGTGCGTCACCTACCTTCATGAACATTTCTTTCAAATCCGGCGCGGGACTCACCCAGGAAGCAACTGCATCACAGAAGAAAATGAAATCTTGGACAACACCCCCTGGATTAGCACCGATCATACTGCATATACCGCGGAAGGCCGAGTCTTTTTCTTCGTTGTCTCTTATGTTTCTCAAAGATGTGCACCTACAAAAACAAGTAACAAAACATTTCATTTGTTGATCCAGGGGGGCACAAATTCAAATTTATTTTTCTAAGAAACCAAGCTGCACTCTTTTTTATAAGAAAGGCTTGATGTTCTGAATTTTCTAAGAATTTGATGCTCAAAATGTTATTAAATTGTTCGTATTTTTTCGCAAATTTTTCTTCTTTAATTATATTTCAATTTATGATGCGACCAGTTTTTCTGCTAGTCTTCCACAATACTTTGGGAACATTCCTGCTTTGTATAGCAAGTGCAAAATTTTGTGAAATGCAGAAGCGTGAATGCATAATTTCACAATACGGTATTAAGGTTTTTGGAAATCCTAGCTCTGAGGCTGAGCTTGTTCTTACTGTGTTCTTTTTCTTTTACAATTCGAACCTCAATGTTCTTATAGTGTGTTCTTATGAAAAAAAAGAGAAAAAAAGTGTATAAGAAACTGGCATTCAGATCTTCATAAAAGCAAAGAAACGTGTAGCACTGAAGCCCGGATTTTAAGAAATTTAAGATGTTTCAGGTCTTTAAATTGACATAATTACTTCATGACATTTTATGAAAATATTGCTGTTAGTTATATTTTGAAAAAACCATGTTGAATCCATATCATTTTTGTCCTCTCATGTGCTAATTAAAATTTCAATCCGAATTTTATGAAGAGTGTGTTCGGTTTCTTTAGAACTTAAAAACCTTCAGTGCCGGAACTTTGAAACTTCCCGTGCCGGAACCTTGAAACGTCCAGTGCCGGAACCTTGAAAACGCTAAGAAACTTAAGAAACCAGCACTGACAACGACCATATTAGCTCCTTAACAAGACTTGCCTATTTACTAGAACATAAATTTCGGCATAAAAAGATCAAAATTCTAATGTAGGTTTATCTGTTAAATTGAGTCGTAAGTGCTAGTAGAGACGAGGACACAGCCATGTCTAGATGTATGACAAATATTATTCGTACTGAAAATACACATTTCAAAATAACTTTTTAAGAATGAACTGTTATTTGTCATATATCTAGAGATGGTGTGTCCTCTCCACTATGATCGAGTGTCTACCGAAGTTAACGACGAAGGCATAGGCAATGCGGACACTTTTTCTTTGTTATAAAAGAAATTACTTAATTACCTCTGCGGAAGAAGATGTTTTTACCTCAGCAAAGGATTTTACCTCTGCAAAGGATTTGATTTGTGCAAAGAGTTTCGATCGAAAATTGTAATGTGAAGTGAGTTAATATTTTAAATTGAGTTAGCTTGAATTTTAACCCCTGGAAAAAGATAATTTTGATACGATTTGCCTGTTAATTGAAAATAAATCGGGACGACGTAGACGATTACAATGAGTCACGAGAAGGGCATCTTTGCTCAGTTGAACAAGATACTCATTCTGGCTAAAACCAGTTGTTTTATAGCATCCATATGTTGAAGCAAAACATCTAAAAACATCTAAAAATCTAAAAATAAAACAAAGCAAAATGACAGCGATGGTCTTGCTTATTGGTTTAAGATTTCACTTCTTATTGGTCTAAGTAGTGCTTCCGGGTGGCATGTGCCATTTTTAACCTATGTTTTTTGTACCAGCCTGGCAATGGTTTTCAATTTTAATTTTTTTATTCGATATCCACAGAAAACATAGCTGGGTAAGTTGGCTAAATAACTACAAAAATGATATCCTTGTAACATTTAAAACCTCTCCCATCAATTTCAATTCTTAGTTAATTTTTTCAAAAAGTGATGCATAATTTCAGCCTGTAGGTTCTTCTCATTCCGGTACTTTAAAGCGGGCTTCTACTGTAACTCAAACTGGCTAACTCAAACGCCCAGTTGACTTAAACCGTCTCGTATACCCCCCGAAAGCTTTCAGTGTTGATTTGGCTCCGGACAACTCGAAAACATTGGTTGCTCAAACCAAGTTATGTTATCCTTGAGGATTGAAGTTCTCTCTAAGTCCGAAAGTATTTTAATGCAAAAGAAACCCACATAAACAAGCCCACAAATATAACAATATTCAGGCAGAAATTCTGCATCAATTTAATTGACAAAATAAACTTCAAATGAACAGCTAATGGAGGAATTAGTTAACGTTATAAGTGTCCAATTTTTATCTACTTAGCCAACTCACCTTTCCTCCATGTCCCAGCTATGTTTTCTAAGGGTGTGAAATTAGAACCCTTACCAAAAATATACCAGGCGATCCAAAAACATTTTCCCTCATTAGATGCGTAGGAGCTTTAGTTTTGATAGTTCTATTGTTGCTTGAATAAGATACAAGTAGTTTCAATTTTTAGTTTGATAACCTGCTTGTCAAAATCTACCAAATAATCACTGAGTAATACTAAATGAGACGAACAATATAGAGGATTCTTGTTGCTGCAACCTGCTGTATATACTACATACTGGCTTTAAAGAAGGCCATTAAAGTTGGCTTTTCTTTGGCATAGCTCGGGGATTACTTGGTAGATTTTGGCAAACGAAAGCCACTTTTCAACGTCAAAGCGAAAACAAGGTTTTCAAAACTAAAGCTCCTCCATAGCGGCTTTGCAGACTTGAGGACATTTATGGTTCACCCGGTAGGCTCTTTCTGGGGGTTTCTATTGTATTATATTTCCTCAAATAATCGCCTCTAATTAAATACCCCCCACCCTCCTGATCGTCGCCCCCATTTAATAAACGCCACCGCACCCACCAAAGCAGCTCTCACTATAACAAAACTTTGAAATATGAACGTTAAGTACTGAATGATTTTCAAATAAAGAAATATTTCAACATCAATTGTCGACTGCGCAAGAAGTGCCTCTATCTAACAATTTCAACATCACATTGTCGAAAAATTTAAGAAACACAGTGACTGGAACCTGCAACACAATGACAAACACACTTGGTTGTAAATACTAAAACGTAAATAATAATTAAAAAAATATTCGTAAAATACAAACCACGGGCGAATGAACTGTTGTAACCGGGGTGCAACTTCACTAGGACAAACAAGACCCAGTCTCCCAATTGTGATTGCTAGCAAAGACAAACACAGACAATGATCAACAAACGACACTCAACAAGCATGACATTTTAACATTCAAAAAACGACACATGACATTTTAACAAATGCATGAATTGACTTTGTGTGCCCTCGTGAGCCCTTAACAAGCATAAAAACGATACAGGACATTTTAACAAATGCATGAATACAACTTTGTGTGCCATCGGAAACCCTTTAACACAAGTCAGTGCTGACTAACTAAATATATTAACATTCGACGAAGATTTTCTGTGTGCTCCTAATATTTACCCCCCTGCGTATTCCGTATCACTGCGTACTCCTAAACCCTGTGTACTCCTTTGCTCTTCTGGCAATGTCAAATGTCATTTTGTGCACTAAACAATTACAGTGGAGCATGCCGTGTTAAATTATACTCAAGTCATGAATCACGTTTACCTATCCGAAAGTGGAAATAAAATTGCCCCCATTTGAGTTTAAAGGGACGCCATATATATTTTCAATCTGCGTTTTGACATCTTTTCGAATTTTAAACTCCCAAGTCGCCATTAAAGTACAGTACAGCAAGAACCCACCAATAAGAAACTGACTTATATGAGACCACAGGCTGTTTTTAGCAAAAATTAACAAATTAATTTTGAAAATTGATTAAAAGAATTGATTTAAATGATAAAAATCATTTCAGATAATAAAGAATTGTTGGTATGACTTGGCAGCATACATCAGCCCCACAACATTGAGAAACCAGACAGGCTGGTTTTTAAAAACGGGTTTTTTATTAGCGGGTTCTTACTGTAACGGTATTTTTATTTTACATTTCCAATCGTGTGAACGCAGCCTGACAATACTTGTATTCCATGCGACACAAGAAAAACTGACGCCTAAATAGCTTGCACTGCTATTCAAGATAACATTATTTAAACCCTAGAAAGGAAGAAAAAACGCAACTATACTCGGTTCGCGACAAAACAAAACACAACATAACAAAACACAACAGTGAATTAAAACAACTGAAAAAAATAAAAAATATATATGTGAATGACATAAAAAATACGAAACAACACGAGTTACAAAAGTTACAAACCTTGAATTTGAGCGAAAAGGTGGACAAATAAATATCTAAAAATACCTGTGTTTTCAAGTAATGTCTTTGGAGTCTTTGGTCGGTTGATAATTTCAATGAGACGCATCAAAACAATTTCAACGTATTCTTTAGTTTCTGCACCTGGTAGCAAAATGACCAATCAAGATGTTCAATCTTAAGTAATTTCCAAACAAAAAGTAATCCACAAATAAACATTTCTAAACTTTTCATGTCTGTGAATGCAGTTTTGCAGAGATTAAATCTTTTTTCGAACTTTTTTCAAACACACAGGTAAATTCTTTGTAAGTTATATATCCATACTGGGTGACCCAAGAAGTTTCCCACTTTAACAGGTTATATAAAATCAGGCGATTGAAAATAAAACGATTCAAACATTGTTTCAAAGCTTAAACGTTAACGTGGATATATCCTGTTTTGGGGAATTTTCCCGATTTTTAAAATAGGTCGGATATGTGGATAAATAACTTACATATACATATTTTTAATCAAAGTTAAGTAATCTATTTTCGATTTTGCATCCAGATCATTTCATCATCGTTGAAGTCGGTCGCAGTTCAAAGAAATGAAATGTGTATGGATAAATCTGTTTCGGTTACGTTGTTTACTTATGCTGGTTTTGGACAGCCTGTCGAACAGGAAAGCAATGTAGAGAGATGCTCATCACGTACACACCAAACAACAATTTTTAACGACCCATTCCAAAAACGCCTGCGACCGGTTTGCCAACCCAGCTGCTTACTCAAAGGCATTGCAAAGGCGTTGTTGAAGCAATAAGTCACATGTTTTGCTGTACGATTTTGAAGCTTTGAAATAAGTTGTTTCTCTTAATGCGTGTAATCACACGTGCACACGTCAAATTTGAAAAATACTAGTGTTTAACTGAACGTACGTGATTTATTGCATACATATACTTTTGCTTAACCGTTTCACCCCGGGAAAGTTCATACGACACATTGCTAAACAACTTAAAACGTCATATTTTCAGGAGGTAAATGCGAATAGAACTTTGCGTCGATCTCAGATGTTTCAACGCGAGTTAATCTTTTGAGTAAGTTTGGTTCATAAGTGTTGCCTCCTGTCAAATTAAACCACTGCAAGATAGGATTCGCCTGTTACTAGAAAATAATTCCAAGCATCAAAGGGTTAATACACAGACTGATGACAACTTTTCCAAAAGCAATGATTACTATTTGTCAGTCCTGTATGAAATAATCATCTGTTGGGTGGACATGTTAAAAATGATGACCCTAAGAGATCATACCCAAATTCAATACAAGGCCTCGACACAATTCTTGGGCTAGACCAGATTTTGTAAAATGCAAAATTCCAATAATAAAGATATATGTACAATAAATAAAAAATATCTAAACAAATTATATTAGCACATTTTCATTGAACCTTTTCATCCTATAAAAAGTTGAAACGTCATATTTTCATACAAAAATCAAGATATCCTTTAGTTTGCTTCAAATATACGGTAATTCTCTGCATCAAAGCCAACAAATGATAACTTTTTCAAAAGCTAAAGAACTACCAAACATGATATAGTCCATCAGCGTAACTCAAATGCTACGTAAAGAGCAACAAGCTTAAAAGATGGACATGTGGTACATTATTACATGCGTGAACCTTTCATCCCGGGATTTCTAAACAACTTTAAACGTCATATTTTCAGAGGTAAATGCGAATAGAACTTTGTGTTGATCTCAGATGTATCAACGTAAGTTTATCTTTTGGATAAGGCTGGTTCACAAGTGCTGCCTCCTGTTAAATTAAACTTGGACAGGATTCGCCTGTTACTTGAAAATAAATCTCCAAGCATCAAAGGGTTAATACACACATTGCGTTTTGCGATTTCTTTCAAATCACAGAATTCTTTGCATATTGCAAGCTCTTCTCGCCTGTAAAATTTTATCTTACGAAAAAGTCGTTTGAAAAAACTTTAAGTGAAAATTAAATAACAACTACAAAATGATTTTGTTAAATGGTAAAAAAAAAGTCAACTGAGAGGTACACGAAGAGCAAAAGTATGTCTTGAAGACTGAACATAACAATGTGATTCATCACTCCGAAGAATAGATTTCACACCTTTTAGCGCAATCAAGCAAATCACAATGAAAATAAAGAAAACCACAAAGTTTTGTTCTCCATGTTTATTGATTTGATTGATTGCCATTATTTTCAATCGCCAATCACATCGTTATAAGCAAAACCTGAATCTCTTGTTTTACAAAATCCGTCTATGCGTTTAAAAAGTATAGTCTAGTACTTGCCTAGTTGAATAGCAACTTCTCCTATTGCCCATGCCGCATTATTACACACTGAGATGAATTCCGGATTCAGACTTTGGCCTAACAGTGGCATCATATCGCGAATGGCAGGTTTCACATGTTGGAAACAAGCTTTCGTCAAATCTCCTAGCAACGCAAAAGAACTCTGTCGCACCTCCAACCCTGGATCCTAAAAACGCAGAAACAATTGTGTTCAGCCGGGTACAATAACTTTTTATTAAAAAAAGTCAGAAAATAGAAAAACAAAATGAAACATCTTTTTATGTTGATAAACAACAGACACAATCTGAAATAAATTGATTCCTTTCCTTGCCCCCTGCAAATTTAAAACTGAGTTAAAACAGGGCTACCAACAATTGACCTGTTAGTTTAAAATAAATCAGAGGGTGAAACATAAATTTTAAAAACTAAACTGTTTTTTCAAATCGTACCTGCATGCATTGAAAAAGAAGAGTGACGATTTTCGATTTGGCAACAAACTGCTCAATGTGGTTCTCTAACCCTTCAGCTAGGCCACTCAATAAGTCTAACGCCACGACCATGAAATCTTTGTCTGGCATATCCACCTGGTCTGGGTGCATCTGAGCCGCCTGAAAACAACAATGTTCAATTATTAGATGCCAGAAGTTCGATCAATCTCTAGCAAGCAAGGGAGAATTCTATTGACAAAAGATCCAGGTCTGAAAACGATAATGGGAGTTATTCCATTCCTCTGAAGAATAGATATCACACCTTTCATCCCAACCAAGCAAATCACAAGAAACGAAACCACAAAAGCAAGGGATAATTTTTTAACAAAAAATCCAGGTCTGAACATGACAAAAAGAGTTGTTCGTCTGAAGAATAGGTTTCACACCTTTCAACCCAACAAAGTAAATTATAGGAAATGAAATTATAAAGGTTTGGTCCCTCTTTTCATTTTTATTTGGTTAACTGCATCCAATGGTGCGAAATTTATTCATTCCGATTGCAAATCGCATTCTTATGTGCGAATCCCGAATTCGTTGCTTTACAAATTTCTCCCTTGCTTCGCTGGAATTAAGCCTGAATTTTGCATGATGGCACCGAGGCGTTGTTGTGAAGTGTGTCATAATTTTGTCCGCACAACAGATGATTATTTCACACTGTAATGACACGATAAAATAGATTTTATTTTAAATTGTGGTGACTTAAAATTAAAGCATAACGAACTACCAAAAGTGATATCTATTTCATAAGCAATGACAGTTATGTATGGAATAATCATCTGTTGGATAGACATGTTAAAAATGATACCCTAAAGGATTATACTCAAATTCAAGACCCAACGCTATTTTAAGGCTAGCCCAGATTATGTAAAAAAAGGACTGAATACAACAACGCAAAATTCCAATAATAAGTACAATAAATAAAAAAATATTTTAAAAACATCTATCAGCATGTCTTTCTTTAACCCTTTCACCCAGGGAAGAACTTAATACCCCCCCCCCCCCCCATTGCTAAAAGCAGCTTAAAGCATCATATCTTCATACCAACGTCAAGGTATCTTTTACTGTTGCTTCAAATATACGGCAATTCTTTGCAACAAAGTCAAATGATAACTTTGCCAAAAGCTGAAGAGCTACCCAATGTGATGTAGTCCATCAGCGTAACTCAAATGCTACATAAACAGCAACAAGCTTAAAAGATGGACACGTGGCACATGATTACATGCATTACCCATTCACTCCGGGAAGGGCCATATGCCCTGGCTAAACAGCTTAAAAAGGCAATATTTGTTAATTCGCAATTGCTACCTCCTGCAGAATGAAATTTAAATAGGATTTGCCTGTTAATTCCAAATAAATCCGGGGGTTACAAATTACAAACTCTTCACTTACGTAACTCTGTGTCAGCGTTTGTTCCACCAATGACACGCATCTTTGATACACAGGCTCCGCATAGGGCAGAAACCCAGACCGGAGAGCAGTTGCAACCGATGACAAGCATTCCAAGAGCGGAAATAAATCTTTGTCTTCATCTTTTAACTCATTCCATTTTCCGATGAGAGGAGGCATCAGTAGATTAATGTACTCCGGCTTGTTTAAATGAGAACCGACAGAGTCCGCAAGGGTCCCAATTGCATCGTATAGAATGAGTAGATTTTTGTGCTTCAAGGGAAAAAAGAAACCTATCACCCATGCATGCATCCGCAGATCATAACCAGATATTTTCGGAAAAGATATATGAACATTCATAAAATTCTGGATTCAAATTTTATTAAGTTTTGAGAATTCCCAGAGTTCGCTCCCTCCGTATTTTTTGCCACCTTAACCTATCCCCTCACTCTGAGACTTACAATATCACAGCAAAAACTGTCCTGCTGCTACACGCAGAGGCCATCAATTTTTTTTCCTAGGAGAATTCAATTTTTTGACGAAATATTCCTGCCAACTTCCCCAAAATTCATCTTCTCTCGTTTCTCTGATTGACTCGGATCAAACAAACCACAGAAATGTAACACAAGATGTCAACTCTGGAATCCGTCAGAAAAACCCTTAGTGTTCTTGTCCCCACAAGATAAAATGTTACATATGTAAGCTAACTATCTAGTATCAGAATTTAAGCTAATTACCAATTATTTTTATTGCTCATAATTCAAATGAATAAATCGAAAGCAATACATTTCGTACCGGGTGCGCCAAAAAATGGATAATCTTGACGGCCCATTATAGATCGCGTACTATGCTGATTGCGATGATTAAAGTTAAAATCCGTTAAAAGGACCAAACTAGTCGATGGACTAACTCCCCAACTAATTGATTTTTGGAGATTTTTCTCACTGCTTGTATCACAGCTGCTTTTCCAAAAGGTTTGATCTCACAGATACTTGAAAACATTGAACAACTTTAATCGTCATAATCGGCCGAGTACACGATCTATGGTAGCCAGTCAAAGATCATCCGTTTTTTTTTAGCAAACCCGGCAGAAAATGTTTGAGATACCCACACTCAGCAAACGTCAAGATATTCTTCAGTATTGTTTCAAATATATGGTAATTCTCTGCAGCAAAGTCCACAAATGATAACTTTGCCAAAAGTTGAAGAACTACCCAATATGATCTAGCCTATCAGCGTAACTCAAATGCTATGTAAACAGCAAAAAGCTTAAAAGATAGACACATTATATACCTTATATGCGTTACCAGTTCACTCAAATAGCCTGTTTAGAAGCAACGTAAAAACATCACATTCGAAGAAGGTAAATACGGGCAGAATTTCCAATTAATTTCAGACGTTTCAACGTAAGTTCCATTTATTGAATTTAAGTTGATTTGTAAGTGCTACCCCCCTGCCAGATGAAATTCAGATAGGACTTTCCTGTTAATTGGAAATTAACAAAGGCGTGAGAAATTAATTTGTAAAATATTTAACAGCAAATATTGACGAACAGGTTCTTAGACCTGAAAATTGCAAAGAAAAATTCAATATAGTATTGTTATTTTTTAAAGTGCTTTGGGCCAATAAGTAAAAAAAATATTAAGTAAAAAAGCAGTGTTGAATTTAAATAAAAAACCAACCTGGTATTTGTTAAAGGCAAAAACAAGTGTTTCTAAAATGAATCCAAGGTAGGGAACAAGTTCCGTGCAAGCTTCTTCTTCCAACGTAGCAAATGCACTATACATAAAAAGTAGACAAGTAAAAACATGAGTGCAACAGCAAATGATAATTTACCAATTGTCTATTCTACAGCAATTGCTTGCGTTATTTCTTCTCTATGTAGAAATTTAACCTGACATGAAACTTCTTTTGTTAAATTGTGTATACAATTTGTCAAATTGTGGCATTCTTCGTACGTACAAAAAGTTATGTATGTGGCTATACTATTTTCCACAGTACTAAATGGCAATTTTAAGACAAAATGAGACAATAAAACCTCGGCCAGCAAGCAGAGCATAAGAAAAATGATCCACAAAAATCAGATACAAAATAGAACAAAGTATATATATCAGAAGATTTGCATTGTTTTGAAATATTCTAAAATGGAATTTAGCGATAAAAGAACTTCATATATCAGGCAATCCACCTTTCCTCGGCATTTTCGCTATATATTGAACTGCTTCTCTGAGTTGTCAGCTTTTTTAGCATGTTGCTATTTTATGTAGGAACCAATTTTCAGAATGTTTGTGTTCGTCAATATGCGTTGGCAAGTGTCGGCAAATGTAACCGACATAATCTGCATCGCCCAGATCACGCTTGGAATGAATTTCTTTTTAAGGATTTTGAGTTCTTCGCCGACTTTTCTAGATGTTATATATATACTTGATATATGACATGCTATTATCATCAAATTTCATTTTAAAATGCTATAAGAAAAATATTCTTATTCGTAATTTCAAATATTTATTTGTATAAAATGAACACCAATATGATTCCTGGTTCGACCCAAACCCCTTTTACAATATGCTGGTAGACAACAAACGCGGTAAAGTTTTATGTCCGATTAGTAAACTGGAAAAGAATACTGTTGTATTCCAGCGAGTGTTTGCATACAGAATAAAATAATAAACCAGTCATGTTTCTGTCATATCACTATGTACTGCAGAATTCCAATTATTATAATCATTACGTTCATAAACGTTACTTTCATAATAACACCCATATGGTGTCCTTAACGAATACAATGTCTTAACAAATGAGCATGTACAAAAGTGGCTAAAATCAAATATTGTAATCTTGGGTGTAAAAGTGGCATGTAAACAGTCCATATTCGACTGTCTACATTATGCCCTATTCGTTCGAAACAAGTTATCGTATCATCTTTGTTTCATGCAGTATTCACGTTAGCCGCAATAAACCCGCAGTGGGAACCAGGCTTAAGTTGACTAAAATAAGTAAAAACATTTGCTACTTGTAACTTTCAAAATAAATCTTGTTAATAATTAGTGATGAAAAATTTCATCCCCACGGTTCTTATCTTGGTAGGTTCTTTTAAGCGCGTTTCCAGGCTTTGTATCGAGCACTATAGCTGTGACAAAAAGTATTTAGAAATGCAAAAACTGGTTATCAGACTATACTTTGCTTGCAGAACCTAATTCAAGGATAAAAAAATCTCAAAATTGCGAAAAAATCTTTTATAGCTCGAAAAAATGGATTAGTGTAAATAAGCAAAAAAGTTATAAATTTTAAATTATATATCAAATAAAATAAACCTGCATGCTGCTTCTTGGACCCTTTTGTTTTTGTCCAACACTCTCTTGAGAAGCTGTGTAGATAAAGTATGGCAAAATACAAAATTACTAAAATAAAATAAAATAAAATAAAATAAAATAAAATAAAATAAAATAAAATAAAATAAAATAAAATAAAATAAAATA
>JAYJMH010079184.1:0-10308 GCA_036873815.1 Phacellophora camtschatica | reverse complement strand
CGTTAATATTTATAATTAAATGTTACAAAAATAATATTCTTAAATGTTAATTGTTTTAGATAGGAAACTGCTTTTTAATAGCGGGGAAGAATTCAGAAAAGAATAAGTAGTTGTAGGAATAAAGAATGAGCGATTCTCTATTTGCCTGAGTGCAGGCTTTTGGCTATAAGTTACATTCAGTTCAGTTCATTTTATTTTAAATTCCTCTTCATATGATAAAGATTTAAACAAATACAATATTAATGGATAAATACAAGTGACAATCTAAAATCACAACAGTTACATAAAGATTAAAAAAGTTACAGAAAAGATGTATGCAGTTGTATTAAGTTATATGCATGAGGATTTTTTATAGCTTATCTATATATTTAAACCATTAAAACTTTATTTAAAACTGAAATAATTGTTGTTTGATTTCTTTATAAATTTAAGAACCATGCGGAAGACCTAATTTATATTGTTACTTTTTACTTATTTAGGTAGTAACTCGACGCAAATAAAATCAACAGCAACAAGACAGGCAATTTCAGCAGCAAAGCTTGCGAAAAAATTAGGTAAATAATTTAAGATTACGTGACATAAATATTACTCAAATTTAAACCATATTTTGTCATAATCATAATCAATGTATATATACATAGCAATATGCACAGTTGTAACGAAGATGCTTTTGTCGGTATCTGTTGTTAAGAATTTAGTTGAGATTCAGTATCCGTTTCGTGCTGTGCTCTGTCCTGTTCGCACCGTTGTGTCATCAACGTCGTTTACGTTGACGCGTCTTTCTGTGTATGTGTGACCGACATTGTCCTGTTAGGTTTGTATTATAAGATAGTATGATTTCATGATTTGAAGTTGGAGTTTTATAAATTGGCAAATGAAAGCAAGACGTTATAAGTTTGTTGTATTGTATATTTCTATGACAGGCCTTTGGCCTCTGAGCACGCCACACAGTACACCTAAGTTAATTGAGAATGGAATTTTTCTGATTTTGTTTAGCTTGAGATCCAATTGCAGTTGGCATTTAGAGAACTTTTTAACCAGTTATGTGCTTTAGCTTAAAAACTTTGTCAGGTAGACTTCCATGTTGTAAGTTCTCGTATGCGGGCTTTTAGTGTATTTAAAATAAAATAAATATTATTTATCTTATCAGGCAAAGGTTCCAATGCCACAAATTCCACAGAACCAATTAATGTTTTAAACACTGTCACGACGACGCCGCAAAATATTTCTCACACAACAACAACATCGCTGATAGCTGCTCTCGTATTTGGTGTCGCCTTCCTTGTTACTGTAGTTGTATTAATTGTTAAGCCATGGTGGGAATCATTTTACCTAAAGAAACAAGGGTACAGCAGAATTACTTTTCTTATGAATGGCACCTGAGGTATGTTTTTTAATGCTATTCCATTGATATATCTCGTTTGTGTTGCTGTATTCTGCCTTGGTTAGTACGTATGTTTTTTGCCTTTTTGCGGGTAAACTCACAAATCCCAAGTTATGACGAAGAAACTACTGCAAATGCCTTTGTCGTGATAGATTCGAAATTTCGTTTGTTCTCGCGGAGTTCCCGCGTAAACATTTCGATAGAGTTGCACTTCGTGCAATTATTGAGAGAACATTGCAAACAAACGCTGCGGGTGAACACAGAAGGCTGAAGCTTTTTAACTTGTTCTGAAACAGCCAAATGTTTTTTTTTTTACAGAATGTTCCCTTTCTTCTCGCTCCGGAGAGAGAGAGAGAAAGAGAGAGTTGATTTGTAGTTGTTGATTGCTTGGCGTGTTCTTTTGAATCTTCCAAACCTTCTAAATCCTGAAAATAGTAGGTTTCCGAGAAACCGAATCGATAAGTTTGAAAGAACAAGAATTCTGAAAGTCAAACATTTTATCCATGTCTCCTGGCAACTTTCAATTCTCGGCAACCTTTTGCTTTCAAGTGCAGCAGATTTTGTAGAGCTCCCAAACCTACCGTTTTCAAAAGATTGACTTTAAATAGCTAACATGACTTCCGAAATATGAAGGCTATTGAAAAAATAATTGTCTTCACAAAGAACACGCCTTTTGTTTGTTGTGAGTTTTTTGTATGTTGTGAGTTTTTTGTTACGTTTTTTGTATGTGTTTTGTAGGTTAAAAAGACCGCCACAAAGTAAGAATGCGATAGCTTCGGCTAAAATGGATGCAACGATTTTATGGACATTAATGGATCTGATTTGACGTGAATGTACATTTAGATATGAAGGAAATGTAAATTGATTATATATTTATTGTGTGCGCGAACAGCGCATTTTATTTTTATTGTAAATTTTTGCAAGCACTCTTATTACACATTTCTCTTTTTTTTTATTTTAACTTTTACTTTATGTTAAGTTTAAGATTACATGTCATGTAGTACCAACTAAGTTAGCACCTAACTCTTATTTTTTGTAATCCTCTCAATGGTTATTAAACCATTAACTGTAGGAGACAAGGGGAACCGCCTCACTTAAAAGCACTATATTAAAAACGGGTTGTCTTGTTTTCTGACTGTATTATTTATATCTACATTTGGTGCCCAGAGTAAAAATGGAGTACCTCTACCTGCCACTAAAGACTTAGCTTGTGTATTCATAAATATACCGGGTGAGTGATATAAACATGTTTGAGCGCTTCCAAGCCTACCGTTTTGAGAAGATTGACTTTAAAGAATTTGAATTCCGAGAAGGAAAGCCACCGAAAAAATAAAAGGCTTTAAAGAACACCCCCTGTGATATCTATAGCCTTCTAAACCCTTTTTTTTAATGAGCAAAAGCTAGATTTGACAAGTATGCATCAAAACTAGGTCGCTCATAAAACGCTAAATTTTACTCATTTTAGGGTAGTACCTGAACAATATTAAGTGTCGCCCATTAAGTTGGCCCTTCATCTGCATAACCGTGCAGAAAGAAATAAGATTGGTCACGCGATCGAATTTTGATGATTTTTCAAAGGTGAAAGCCTTTTTATTACCTACCCTGTTCAAAAGTTTTCTGTTCAAAATTTCTCTCAATGCGATTCGCAAATATTTCATTATCAGCGACCCAATAAAGGCGTGTTTTATAACAACAAGATTTGGGTATATTGACAACGAAATTGTATGAATAAAATGCGCATTTCTTAAAATTGATTTGTTTTCATTTTTACACAGTTGCACTTGACCATTTTTTTTGGTATCTTAAATCATTTTAAAGCATGGGCAATCAGAAACCGGTATTCTATTGTTGTGAAATCAACTTTTTATTAATTAAGCTTTAAATTGCTTTTTAATTTGTGAATTTATTTAATTGTTTTAAATATTATTTTGAAAAATTCGACGGATATTGATTAAGATATATGCATGATGTACATTGTGTGCTACATTGTTTTATATTCTTCAAATCTCTATGTAAGCCATTATGTAAGCTATATTGAAAAAAAAGTACGGAAAAAGTAATGCGAGCACTGCTGTAGTAACGTCTTTACCAATTGAGCCTCATTTTTCATCAAATTCTAAGACGGGAATTTATGTTTTGATTTTAATTTATAGATAGAGGCATTCACTGTTCAAAAAAGGATGACATCTAGCAAGTTGACAGCAAAGAATGCTGTTTCCAGTTATTTTGTTCATCCACTTGCATACAAGGCTACTTGTTTCTGTGTTTGATCTAAACTTTTTTTAAAAGAAACCACTTTTTATGAGAATAAAATAACCCCTAAAATGGAAAAATATCAAGAGTACTAATCTCCCTCAAACTTAAGAAACTGTGTAACGTATGAAAACTTAATTAACAGTTAAGATGGTCATTTCACAACCTATTTTGAAAACCAATTTGCTTTTCGTCATGACAAGGGCACGGAAGAATCGATTAAAATTTACAATAAATTTGCAAGCTTTAAACATGTTACAAGATATCTACAACGGAAAGAATTTTCTAGAGACGGATGGCTGAAAGTCGAAACAATGCTAGGCCTGTCGACAATGCAGATACAAACAACATTGAGGAACAAAAAGGAGTTCATGTCTTTGATATGCAAGCGTTACCAGCATATGCATAGTGTATAGCTGCATGTTACGATCAATTGAATTGGAACTGAGGAAAACTCGAGGGTGAGTATCGTTTACGGCTAAAAATTCGCCCATGCCAAAGCAGAGTGGGTAGGAACGTTTTTGGCAGGCAGATGTAAAACATGTTGTCCCCAGAAATAATGAACAAAGCGATCGTATATTCATAAAATCATCCTAAACTGTTCACAATTTATATTATTTTACACAGACTTTTTATCACATAAATACTGTGACTTGATTGGCTATTTTTAAAATGTAAACACAGCTTACGATGTTGTAATTTTTTATGTTGTTGCAAGCTGTTTCTTGTGGTGCAGGGTTGAGCCAACTGGGTCAAACATGGGTCATCAGTAATTTAGAAAATGTCAAAAAATAGTGACGATGAGTGTGAAAACAAAGGTGCATTTATGAAGATAAACTTGCAATCATAAAATCATACACAAAAATAGCGATTATCTACCGGGTGACCCAGAAAACCATCTCCGTTTGCAGGGCTATAACTTGAAATCCGTGAGGCTATGAATTTCAAATTGTACTCAAAACAACGTCCGAAAGGCGAACTTAGAGTTTGTGACAGCATCCAGTCATCTGCGATCACATTTGCGTGTCCAAACCGTGAAATCAAATCAATCTCTATTCATTTCTAGTCGACGTTCACGCTTTGATATTAAATCGACCTGCTTGCTCCCGTTTCGATTTTAGAGTTTGATCAATTAATTTTCAAATTTAAATCTCTCAAGTCGCTATTAACCCTTTCACCTCGGAAAGAGCCATATGGCCGATTGACAAACAATGTAAAGCGTGATATTTTCAGGAGGTAAATGCGGGCAGAACTTTAGATTACTTTAAGATATTTCAACGTAAGTTTATCACGTAAATTAAATTGGTTTGCATGTGCTACCCCCTGCAAAACAGAAATTTGCATAGGATTTGCCCTTTTAGCAGGAATAAATCCGGGCGTGAAAGGGTTAATGTTTTTTAATATCAAGACGGAAGACAGGAAGTAAATTACGTTTTTTCAAAATAACTTAAAAGCTCGCCGATTAAGGTAATTTTAATTTTACGTTTTAGACAGGTAAATTTGGTCACATATGACTAGATGATATCCGAAAGTTTGTCTTGCTTTCCTCATTTTGTGTACAATTTAAGATTTGTAGTCTCACGGATTTCGAGCAACAGCTTGCATGCTCCTACGCAGCGTCTACTTCATTTTCATGAAACGAAATATCGTTGCTTGTGATGTGATATTTATAAGATTTGTTAGGCAAACAAGTCTAATCCCTCTGAATATTATTTTGGACGCAGATACGCGAATCAAAATCTAACAATATTCATCTTTATAAAATGTATTGAAAATATCTCCCGCGAGACTACTGCGGGAAAATTGTGAAATCTCTTTTTTTATATTTTTTTCATTTGATGTTGCGTAGTAGCGTGGGTCGCCTTGTATTTTGCTGCACGGTTGATTCTCTTTGCTCCACTTACGATCTATAGACTCCAAAAATAAAGAGAGCACGTAACTAATCTTTTACCTAATTAGTCCAGGAGGAGGAACAAATCTGGGGCAAATTTACAAGAATGTAATAATTAAAGCATGACTGTTGATGCTTGTTATTAAACGTATTTCATGGTCGTTTGTTTGCTTCTTCACCAGAACTGATATCTTCCGCTCAACTGAACTGATTCTTACTTTGAGCAGACTGGGCAAGAGTGGCCATAGTTAAGGTGGTAGCGTAGGTAAGGAATTGTTGCGCAGTAAGGCAAGCTTAGGCCATCAGTTCAATGCGTGGTTAGGCAAGCGTGGGCCATCAGGCTGACTTATGATGCTGCTTATTGCAGAACAACAAATACTATGCTTAAACCGATCATAAACATAATGGGGGTGGAAAATAACATACAGGTGCCCAATGTAGTTTTGTACTTTCGTACAAGCAGGAAGAATGACATGATCATCTTCCGAAATCTGTCAATTGATTAATCATGCAAGACTTTTATGTCTTTTAAAATTGTTCATCAATATTTATAAACCTTCAACAGGCGAAATGAAACGTTGCACTCATCATAGGAGTTTCCGTACTATTCACCACACGCAAAGGAATGCTAGCTTATGTGACCTCAACACCAAGATAAATGAGAATTAGGTTATCGACCAAAGTCGCTTAATTAACATCTACCATCGAACTCTGAAAGAAAATTAGTAATCCTATTCGCTTGGTCTTATTTTTGTGGGAGAAAGGGGTGATTCATTGGAAAAGACTACACGTGCCGCTCAAATGGGTCATTGTTTTTTCATGTTTCCCAACACATTGGCCAGTTTTGTTCTGCTGATGAGTTTTGTAGTCTTGTCTTGTAAACGTACAGCAATGAGCATAAGCATTTTATGTCACAATGGAATAATTTGTTTGTGTACACATCCCACGGTCGGACGGGAGTTTGTCGCTGAGACAAACTCAAACCACTCATTTTTTATGTTCAAATTTTCGTGTATACGTAACATTAATGTTGTGTTTCATTCCAAACCACCCAACATTAAGGAACATTTTAAATATCTAACCCAACATTAAGACACTTCATAAGTGCCCATCATGTTTAGAGGATTTACTGCCTTCAAACCCATCCTTATCGACGACACATACCCGTATCCATACATTAAGGTGTATGCATCTGTGTAATCTTTTACCTAATTAGTCCAGGAGGAGGAGCAAATCTGGAAGAAATTTACATGAATGTAATAATTAAAGCATGTAGATTTAGCTCCTTGGTGTGGATTGGACCATCATGCATTTGGGCATTGCCCAGTACTTATGGGGGCCTTAAAAGTTTAGAACATCGATTTAGGGCAGCAGCATGGTTTCCGTGGGCCAAACCAAACACCAGTCCGCCTCTGTATGATAACAATGAATAAACGTTTGTTCGAAACAGCGAACGTTTCTTGTGAGCAGCTGAAAAATTACAAGGAAGATTCCAACGGAAAATGAACTACGTTCTACTTTAAATAGTAACTGACGTCAGCAATGAATAGCAGTAGGGATAATGGATGTTAATTGAATGTAAATAAAACGATGCGAAACACAATTGCTTTTGCATTAAAGATTTTTTTATCAGAGCTGAAGCTTTGATTCAAGTCTGTTGTAAGAATGTTGTGAAGATGATACTGAATGGTACCAGTGCTGTTGTGGAACTATGATAGATAGAATTGGCATCAGAACACTGTATTGTATAGAATTCACCATATGGTAGGCAAGTTTTAAGTTGAATTGTTGGATGTTATAATTTTAATTTTACTCAGAATGTCAATTTATTCCAAGAGAAGATTATTCATTTTTTATTTTGTGTGTTTGTGATAAATCAACTTGAACAGTCCTTATGTTGGATCATGACAATTAACGTAATGTTTCATATGATAAAAATCAAATACACTTGAATAAACATTAACAGAATAACAGCAAGTTTTATTAAAAGCTAGTGTACAAAATTTTAATTTTATTGGCACGGGTGAACTTAATTTCCTTCATTTCTTGCGAAGAAGCAATCTTAAGTGATATGTTATGTTGATAAGGTATTTAGAACATCAATTTGATCACTTTGCATAAATTCATTAAAGTTGAAGTATACGACCCCCCGGGGGAGACTACATTCCCTACGGTTGAACTGGAGCATGCCGCTGAGATTTTATAAACACACCCATCTGTAATGATCAAATTTTTGTGTAATACCCAACATTAATGTGCCTCATTCAAAACACCCAACATTGTCTTATTTCTAACTCAACATCAAAGCATTTTTTCTAAAAATCATACCCATGTTTAGAGAATTTCATGCCATAAATCCCATCCTTATCGGTGGCACATATCCGTGCCCAAATATTAGGGTGTACACCCCCCCCCCCCGGGATACAACCATCTCGTATTATAGATACTGAATTCTTATCGATACTCGCCCAATATCTTAATTCCATTTTTTGCAAACGTAAAGACGTCTAACCCAACAACTTGATGAACAAACACTTTGTTATACTTCTTTTGTTGTATTTTGATAAATGTAGCTGTAGTTTTTTGACCATGAATCCTAGAGATATTGTGTCTAATAATAATAAAAAATTGTATTATCAAGAAACAATAGTTTATGTATCTGATATTTTCGTAACCAGGGAAAATGAGTATAAAGTTAAGATATTTTTCAGGATTTAGTACACTCTTTTTTCATTAGTTTAGTTCAGCCTCATTATTCCTTATTTTTCAAACATTTCAGCCTCAGAATGTACTCAAGTCGCTATTATCTGATTGAGTAGGATATACGCTGAAAGTATAGGCCCCTGCTTTCTACTACAAGCTTTTTTTACATTTACAAACTAGCGAGAAACCATCAAGAGGAGAGCTCGGCTCAGTTGATTTGGAGGGGGGGGCAGAGCAGGTTTTTCAGGGTGAAATCTGGCCGACTGGGATGCAAAAACAGTAACAAAATGACCGACTAAGCGGACAGAAAAGCGGTGGGCGTGGTCGCTCCATGCCCTCATACAGACTCCGCCCCTATCATAGCACATTCTGCAATTTTTTCAAAAGAACCAGGGTTTCAAAAATACCAGCCTGAAGTTGTTCTTACTTTTTTCTTTAATTTTGCCGAAATTTCAGGCTCAATGTTTTTAATTGTTCTCATAAAAAAGGATGAAGCGATTATTTGTGTTTTTCTGGGTCTTCTGTCACAGAAGCTTAGTTATACCTTCTCGTTGAAAAGTGTAGCCTACGTGCGTACACAGAAAAAGAGTATGAGAGTTTTGAGGCTACGCGTAGGCTGAGAAATATAGCTCACAAAGAACAGTGAAGAAGATAATGTGTTTCTTTGCATTTCAAAAACCATCATGAAAAAGTTAGGAAGAAAGGTGGTAATAACATGATGGCTTTGCAGGTATAATTTGGCAGGTATTCAGCAATTTTTGCTTCAATGATATTCAATTATTGTAATTATTCGATGCTTAAGAGATAATTTTGTTTTTAACATGTGGAAAAAAGTGGGAAGAGAGCAATTTACTCAGAATATAGTAGTTTTTAAAAAAGACGTAGCATGAGGTCATGAGATTTTGATAGCATAACAACTCTCACCACGGGCTTAAGGAAAAGTAAAATTTGTATTTATTCCCACTTCTGTTTTTTTTTTCATTCTACTTGTCCTACATTCCGTGGTTTGAATTCGGTCACACAAACCACGGAATGTAGGACAAGTAGAATGAGACAACAGAAATGGGAATAAATACAAACTTCACTTTTCCTAAAGCCCGTGCTCCCGTACTCTTCCCTCTTGTTTCAACGGGATAAAACGACTGTTGAATAAGTGGAAATGCTAGGCTGAGAACCAGTAGAGTGCATTTTTGATTCAAAATTGAAATCTCATATTGTTTTACGTTGTTCCATAGGCCCTTTTGAAAAGCACACGACGTCAATAATTGACAGCTGAAACTTTCAGAACCAGAAATTTGGAGTAAAGGTGGTTGAACTTTTTTTTAAACTACACGGGTGTATTTTGTCGTGATACAGATAACATTTATACCACTGTTGTGTGCTATTAAATCGATGCACGATAGATACTCTCTCTGCAGAAACAATTGACCTAGATTTTTTTTACTGTTTCCGTCAGCAAATTTTTTTAATTCTTCAGATTCTTGAATAGATGACGAAAAGTTTGATTCACAGCGATGTAATGGAGTTATATTTCTCACTTTTTATTTCAGAATTCGGATCAATGATGTAATCTAACGTGGCATTTTCGTAATGCAGAGTAATATTTAAGATTTAACTTAGTATTTTCTTCCGATATCGCTTGATCCTGAAAGGGAGTAATTCGTTTCAGCTGCGCGAATTTTTTAATGCAAAATCGCTTTATTGCAAAAGCAAATTCCTTTAAAACTTTTTATGAAGCTCATTACTGACCAACAAAATGTTTGAATGAAATTTCTTTTCAACATTAGACATTCATTATTCTTTAGACTTTGTTCGGTTCAAGCTCGAATTAACGGCAGTCTGTCTTGCACTTCATTCTTTCAAAGTACAATGGAAAAATGCTAGCACCCAGATCCTCATATTTGTTTTTACGTTTTAACACTGATAAGACAGGGGCGGATCCAGACCGGTTTCAGCGGTTTGAAAAACCGGTCAGAAAAACAAAGTAAAAGGCGTGGTCGCTATGAAATGAAATGAAATGAAATGAAATGAAATGAAATGAAATGAAATGAAATGAAATGAAATGAAATGAAATGAA
>JAYJMH010079173.1:0-10309 GCA_036873815.1 Phacellophora camtschatica | reverse complement strand
TGTATATCTCTTGAGAGCTTTCCGTGTCGATTTAGCTTCGGTTGTCTCGAAAATTTGTTACCTAAAACAAATTTGCATCCTCCAAGAGTTGCAAATTTAATTTCCGCTTCCATTTTTTTCAACTTTTCTAACTCGCTTAATTTGAACTCCCGACTAACTCTAATTGTTTGTATATCTCTTGAGAGCTTTCCGTGTCGATTTAGCTTCGGTTGTCTCGAAAATTTGTTACCTAAAACAAATTTGCACCCTCAAAGAGTTGCAAATCTGATTTCCATTTCCATTTTTTTCAACTTTTCTAACTCGCTTAATTCGAACTCCCGATTGACTCTAACTGCTTGTATATCTCTTGAGAGCTTTCCGTGTCGATTTAGCTTCGGTTGTCTCGAAAATTTGTTGCCTAAAACAAAGTTGCATCCTCCAAGAGTTGCAAATCTGATTTCCATCAGTTATATGGGAGACTATTAATATTGTCTCGGTATAGGTGAGTATTCAGATTTTCACAGCCATTGTCCTGCCTAAAATAGTGAAATTCAACTGCCGCAAATTTTATTTTTCAATGGAATAATGAAATTTTTCTTTTAACTATCATGTAAATAAAGCACCTATCTTTGTGTTCTATCCTTTTTGAAATAGTACTCCAATAGTACTTGTATACCTCTATTAGGCAGATTTTTACAATGCCAAGTAACCGTCGCATTGCATCAACTGCATCACGTACCGAAAACGTTACCTCCGGCTTCTATCCTTTTTATTGTTCTTATGTAGTTGTGCAGTTTGCTTACCTTTTGCTGTAGTTTTTATTGTATTTATGTTATCAGTGCATGCTCTTTTAGGAACACATGTGACATAATAAGATACACGATTAATCAAATTACCATTTCTATATCACCATCAGAAACAACTTTCAGAAGACTTTGAAACTAAAAGTTAAAAGACATATATCAAAAAGATTAAATTAACATCAGAATAAGTTGTAATGGCCCAATGTTACACAGGTACTGTGCGGCCAGGTGATTTGAAGATGGTAATATGCTGTTCGTAATTCTTCCATACGATCAGGCCCTTAAGAGTGAAATTAGATTGCGTACAAAGAAAAAATAAGACATTGAACGCCACAAAGGTAAACACAAACCTTTTTATATTTGAAAATAAATATATCAAGTTTACAAGAAAATATTTTATGTGAATGAGAAAACCCAAAATTTAGAAAGTTGGTATGCTTCCGTAAGCATAGGTAGGCACAGTGCAAGCTTTTGCATCCGCCACTACTGGTTTAAGCATTTCATATTTAGTTGAATGCAAATTCCAAAATCATGCAAAACTATCAATAAGAAGTATCGATCGATTGTGCAGCAAACGCCTCCCTCCGATACACGCTTCTCTCTAATACAGGCCTCCCTCCAATACACGAATTTCACTAATAAATACTGCCCTGATAAGATACAGTATTTTTCAAAAATAAATTCTAAAAAAATCTCACAGCCTTCAACCGGCGCTTGGTGCTTGGAGAGGCAATTGGTGATCTTGGGCTGCTTATGAATTCACCGGGAAACGTCGACATCAATTCTTCAGTCACCTAAAAATGAACATTTTGCTTTATGAACAAAAAAAGTGTGAATCAATGTTTTAGAATAGTAATACATTTTGAAACATTCTTGCAGATACATTTGATAATCAAAAATTACTGACAAAATTTATATGTTGACCTTGCGGGTTAAATAGCCCATTGATAGCAAGGGCATAGCAAGGGGGAGGGGGGTACGGATGGGAAGAGGGGTACTTGACTTAACAGCATATGTCGACATATACTACATTAGAGATGATCGTTCGACTAAAAATTGCGTTAAATTTACTATTGTCATTAATTCATATTCCTTTCATGGTAAAATAGAGAATGAGATCAAATTGCATGATATTTCAAAATTTCTTTGGAAATGCTATGTGGAGATAAAATAGACCAGGACAGCCATTCTAGCGAATTTTCCGCCGAGCCTTTTTACAGCTTCGCCCCTAAAACGTATATCAATTTTTTAAAATAATATCTTGAAAATGCCAAAAACGCCTAGGAAAGTAAATCGTTTAAATTCTTCTTCCAGGTATATACACTTAATAAAAAGAAAGATATTTCAATAAAACCACTCGAGTTTAAATAAAATAAGAAAAAAGTAAGGAAAGTAAGAAAATACAACTTAAGTTCTATGTCTTCAATAAATGTTTAAATTGTATTATTTATTAAATGTTTCCACTTTGATTAAAACCAAATTTAAACAAAAAATCCGATTCAATTTCCGCCTAGTTGTTTACAAAATTTCCGCACATTTGTTATTACTCAACACTGTTGTTATCTAAATCTTGTACTTCCCTCGGCGAGTTTGTAATTGAGAATCTTTGCAATAATCTGCGACTGCGATCGCAAGAACATTTAAACATGTTTCCCTCTCTGGGGAGGGTAACAACCACATATACTGGTACGCTGGCATGGGATGTGCCATTTTTTGGGGTTGGTCTTTTCCAGCAGGAAATAAACTTTAGGGTCTCATCTTTCAAACTACTTGATTATAGTTTTGGATTTTTGTCATAATCATTGGACAATTATTAGATAATAATTTTCGAAATGAACTATTAATTTTTAGAGTATGTATTGTAAGGTTTTAATAATTTAGATTTAATAATTAAGATTTACCTCTCCAGGTTGTACGTAAATAAACGTTTGTTCTTCGGGTTCATCTTTACTTGCTTCCAACAATAATTCTTGAACCTTAAAATATTTAGTCATGGTTACTGATAAATAAAATCAAATGATGACTAATGATCAAAACTAATGATCAAAAATATAAAACTGATATTTTTGTTTTTTTCATAGTGTTACAGAAAGGTAAATATTCTTCACAATATTGCAATATTCCACTGGGGGAAAAAGAATAAAATTTCTTGTGAACTCTCGTTGGAAAGTGTAAAGTCCAACTGGGAAGAAAAATGAAATATAACTCTTTGCTAGGGAAAAATAATGAATTATTGTGAAGAATATTTACCCTTAGTGTTACAAACGATTTGCAAATAAGGTGTCTGCCCACATTATCATATGTTGGAAGTTACAAATATTGTCCTAAGTTATACTAGTTGTCAGTTAAAGGTTACTGTACGACGACACTGCAGCCAAACTGGAGAAAATGTGTGTAACATGGTCGCAGCAAATTTCTAGACATGCTAAAACACAAATGTAACAAACTGACTTAAATGTCTGAAATCATTATCACGTTGTTTTTACTGCAAAAAGTTTAGAATATTTATCGTGGTATTATTCAGGCTGTCCACTGGATGTGTTTATAAGAAGATCCATATTCAAGTTTTTGCATTATACTTACAAAACAAATGTAAGGATTTTGGGGATACCCGGGAGATTGAAGTTAAATCACACAACTGTCACAAATTCAAAAAATTATTGTAAACAAGTAAATGATTCATTCAGGGCGATGATCCATAGGGCGATACCACTCTATACAAACCTTAAAATTAGCAGCACATTGCATTGGAGTCATTTTGTTGTTATTTCTTGCCTCAACAGATGCATCATATTTCAGAAGAATTTCTACTAAATTGCCTGTACAGAAATAACAAAACATCAATTTCAACGCGGGGTAATATATATATAAAAAGAATTAAAACCACACATTAGTAAAGCTTTACTGAAATTGTGCGAAAAAGTGAATGGAAGAACAGCGGGGGAATTTTGTAAAACGAAATGAAAGAATAGAGGTTTCAAACACAACAATGCGATCTGCGATTTGAAAGAATAAATTTCACACTCTGAGTGCATTCAATCAAATCAAAATAACCAGAAAACCTATTATAATGAGTTTGGCTGCGTTGAAGGTGTGAAATATATCTTTAGATTTGAAAATCCCATTGTCATGTTTGAAACCGCAATATTTCGTTTTACATTACAAAATTTCCCTGTTGAAATGAAAGCAAAAGAGCAGCAATCAGGAGCAATTATGGTTTATCATTGAAATTTCAAGTAATAAAAACTTTCTTGACTCAGGGGTGAGTATATATCAATATCCTGTGACCAGAGACGAGGGAAAGATAGAGCTTAACGTGCAGTTTAGGGAAGAGTTTGACTGCATACCATTTAGACGCAAAGTTCTTCAGGAGAAGAATTGAGAGCAGGTAAATTACAGGTCGGGAAAAAGATAGAAATTCAGTTGACACATATTCACCTCTGCTTTGACAATTAACACTGGCATTCCTGGAATGGAAAGCCGATTTAAAAACACTGTAAAACTCTCATTTTCGGGGGCAAATATGATCAAGACTCTTAAAGTTATTCAAAAGTTTGTATGAGCTACCGGGCGGGTAGACTGGCCCCAAGTCTATTTTTTTTTTAATCCGAGAAAAGAAGAACCGCTGAGAACTGAGAAAAGCTGAATGAGAAAGAAACGAAGAGAAGATGAGGAGGAGGAAATACAAAATTCTTACATTTTTACTTACCTCTTGAAAATACGTTGCTTACCAATATGGGCCATATGTTTACCAATGGCCTTCCAGGGGTAAAAGGGTAAAAAAAAAATGATCATAAAAATAACACACTTACTAAATCCCCATCTGGATGCAATGTGCAAAGGTGTATCCCCCTGTTCGTTTGCTGCATTGATCTCAATCTTGTTGCCATGAAGCGAGTCTGCGTGCATCAACCCTTGCACAACCTGTAAGTGACAGCAAACAATCAATATTTGTAAAATCAATTATAATGTCAATAAATAAAACAAGCTTAATTCTTCGTCGTTTGGGTAGTGCTACTCGCTTGGATCGGTGTAAAAAAATGAAGACTCTAACGACTTTAAAGACAGTTTGGTTTCCACAAAGTCTTTCAGGTCATTCGGGTAGTTGTACCAGTCATTTCATTCATTCCGTTTTATATTATTTATCCATGGTAGTCCGTTCAGATTACACTGTTTTTCGTTGGAGCCATGCTAAAAATCCTAATTACAATTTAAGTTAAAATAAATAAATAATTAACACAAAGCAAAACTAATGGCAATTTACAACGTACGTTTCAAAATGAATAGTAATAATACTGAAATGATAAAAATAGAATATAAGAGGGGGAAAACGAGATTACCATTGAATAGGTTGTTGGGTTGTTGGCTGGTTTCCACTTGCGAAAATCACTTAAGCTTGGATCGTTAGGGTCGCTGAGATAATGTTTCCATTTGGAAATTTGGGTCTTTTGGGTATTTCTTAACGAACTAAACGACCAAGTGGGATCCACGGCCTGTTAATTCTCCCTTGAGCTTAATCCTTTCACGCCCGGATTCATTTCTGCTAAACAGGCAAATCATATGTAAGAGGAGGTAATACGTACCAACCAATTCAATCAAAAAAATACATTTACGTTAAAACATTTGAAATTGATGGAAAAGTTCACCCGTATTTACCGCCTGAAAATATGACGTTTTACCATGTTTATCACTGGGCTATATGATTGTTTTAAAAGAAGGGGAGGACCAAATAAAGCGAGTTTCTACATGGGAGAAAACTTGATGACACGATACACAAAATTGTTAGCATGGAAACAAACAGTTGAGTTTCAAAACATGATGTTTTAAATAATGACTGCATCCTACATTGAGAATTCAATAGATATATTTATGATATTATATTCCCAAACGAAACTTTATCAATGTACTGACGAATTTACATTCATATACACATACATTAGCATTCCCATTACATTTTGTAATGTTTTCAAAGTTTACAGAATATTTGCAACCAATTTAGTGGTTTTTCAAAAAAGAAACTCAAACCCTGGAAATTCATTTGGAACCTAATAGATATGAAATTGCTTAGCCTCAACTGAAAAATCAAGTTTCTTATTTGCGGGTGTTTACTGTAACTAGAATAGATTTTCAGTAAAAGTTAAAAACAATAGATAGCTATTTACCTCTTCGTGACAATTAGCAGCAGCTAGATGAATGGGAGTATTTCCATCGTTATCTGTGCTGTTAATGTTTCCTTCGTAATGAACCAAAATAAGCTGTGAACCAAAATCAATACACACATAAATATTAAATTTGTAAGATTTGAGAACGTTACATTTTTAAATTCTTGAACCATCTGGGTAATACTGATATAAACGCGAAATCAACGTCCGGTAACTCGGCTCCCGTTACTTCGAAGATTCTGCCAATTCGAACAAAATGAACAGCCTCGTGCTATAAAAAAGCGTCTCTTATTCTAATTTCAGAGCATATTAGAAGATAATATAGTAACTACAAATTCACGATAAGAAACGAAAATGATAATTCGTTTGCAGCCTACATTTTATATCAATTGATAATGCAGTGTTTAGAGAAAATGGCTACTTCTCATCAAAATTACTGTTTATTCGAAATAAGGTGGACAGGGACAGGCGATATAGTGTAGTTTATGGGTAAATAGTATGTTATTATAAAGAAGCCTAAAAGATCATGATAAAATGTCTAAAAATGAGATCAATGTTTCTTTTGTTTTTGTTGTGTTTAATATGTTATATATCGGTATTCTACCCAAAACTTTCGTTAATTCGAACATTCATTAATTCAAACAAATTGATCATCCCTGTCAGTGTTCGAATTAACGGAGCGTTGACTGTCGTTAACACAAGACTGCCTCAGTGGTTTTCAATGTAAAGATTATCTTGGCTTAAACAACTGTGCAGGAAAGTGTAAAGAAATTTCATCAATTTCATGAAAGCCTAAATTTAATACAAATCTTGCTTGATTCAAGAAGAAAACATTTCTAAAGACTAATTCATATTCATACATCCCACTTATCTTATGTCAAATTTAGACTTCTGTTGTAACGAATTTATTTAAGTCTATCAAATCCACGGTAAATCCATATAAAAGCTATCGTTTGCAGCAACGGGTCAAGCTTGAGTCAATCCGCACGTTGTACGAACAACAATATTCGTGTTTTAAAACCAATGATGCTAAGATGCTAAGAGTTGTAAAAAGTGTTTCATGGAACCAACATATGTAAAACAGGTAAAACAGAACTGCAATCTTACGTGCAGTCGCACGTGAAATCAGACCAAGATGTTTGAAAATCAGACGTGCAACCAAACGTAAAATAAAATGCACACGATTGTCATGATAATGCAGTCAAACGCATTGGATGTCAGATTGCACAGTGAGAAATGTAAAATAGATTTGATTGCTGGTATGATTTCACAGATTGGACAACCAAACACACAAATTTCGCTTCATTGCACAAGGCGTAGTATTGCATTAAACGTCTGATTTTAGTGCTGTTTTACCTGTGTGACTATTTTATCCCTAATACTTATATATATTATACACAATAAAGTTATAAGTTTTGATACTTACAGCTGATCTCTTATGCCCTCTTAAACACGCTAAATGAAGAGGTGTGCTTCCATGATAATTCGTTGCGTTTATAACTGCACCAAGTTTAATTAACTCGTACAGTACACTGTCTTGATCTATGAAATCAAAAAAGTTACTTGAGTAAGTTAATTAACTTTCATTCCGTGAACTATGGTAAACGACTATTTATTTATAAGCAACTGCTTTTTATAAGCAACTGTACTTAAGTTCGTCTACAAATTTTGTAACCCCACTTCAGAGATAAGATAGAAGTAAAGGAGTTTCAATAAATTGTAATTGCAGCAAGCTCTGTGGACATGAAAGGGACTGTTTAAGCGTTTAAGCCGAATAATATTTTTAACTATAATATTTTCAAGTACCTGGTACCATTTTCAATTATTACTTAAGCCCAGTATTAAACATTTAAGCAACCATTTAAGCAGCTTAAGCTTCAAATTTTGATGGAAAATTAAGCAACTTCAGTACCACCCAAGATCCTAAGTTGCTTATTAACAACGATCGTGTATACCCCTTGAATACCTTGGGAAAAGGCATTCTACACAAGTTCTGCACGACCACTCATTCTGCTTCCCCAAAATGAAAAACGCAAACACGCTTTGGTCTGGAGAAGAATCTTGAGCTTGTGTTGATAGCAAGATAAAATTTTGTGAAAGAAAACATTCAGCTCTAAAAAGGACAATGCAAGCTGTCACCCCGAAAAATAGACTTCACACCTTTACACCTTTCCATGAAGCCATATGTAAATCCCCAAAATAAACGAACACGATTTAATTTGAATGAACGCACTCAAAGGTGTTAAATATATTCTTGACGATCACAAATCGCATTGATATGCCCAAAAAAAACAGGGAGGAATTTTGTGAAACAAAAGATTGCGGTTTCAAACATGACAGTCCGATTTGTCGCTGAAAAGAATAGATTTTAACACCTTGAACGCAGCCAAGCAAATCATATTAAACGAGAGCATACAATTTTGCTGGCTTTGTTTATTTTGATTCGATTGAATGCACATTGTAATGTTTGAGGCCGCAATCTTTTGTTTACAAAATTCTCCCTGTTTGCGAAATTAAATCTTGTGTTTTACCAAGTCTCCCTAGCTGGTTTCGATTAAATAGTTTGGCCATGCCAGCGTTTGAAAAACAGAAGAAAGAAAAGGTCCTCAAGTATGTGTTCCAAATGATACAATTACAACAAATATGGTTTTTCGACAAAACCAAGAAACGAGAAAATGTTTAGTTTTTAAGAAATATTTTGCCAATGCAATCTGTACAAAGCTTTCTCCGACCGAAATATGGGAACCTGCTGGTCTAAAGAATACAAAAACAGAGATGCAACATGCACTAATTCGATCTCCCTAATAATTCATTTTCACCAAACCATCACCAATTCAAGTTACAAAATATCTCGAATCCGCCGCTGTACCATATATAGGATAATGTTAGTAACCAATAAATACAATATGAGTTGTGTGTTGTTTCCTGACCGCTAGGCATAACATAATGATTGCATACAACCATTATAGCTAATTTGTAAGCTAATGGTCGTCCTCTAATATAAACCCCATATTAAGCATTGCAACTGGTTATGTGCTGGGTGTGTAAAAAACTGATAACGTTCCCCGGTCTACAAATTTGAGGAAAATTATTCGATCTTAGAATTAAAAAAGATTTTTGTGCAGATAAAATGCTAACTTAGACAATAAAATATTTTTAGTTTAAGTCGACAATTTCAAAGATTTGCTATGAGCAATTTTATTTATTAAAGTTTTTTTTCAGAAATAGCAGAAAACTCCTAAAGGGAAGACACTCATCACTTTAGCTTCAAAGATACACGAGTTTTTATTGCTTTCAAGTAACAGGCAAATTTTGTAACAATAACGAAATTCGACACACTATTTTCAAAGTGATTTTCCCTCGAGAACAAAATAAAACTCTCTTAACTGGAAAACGAAAACAAACAATGTTGCGGAGGAGACCAGGGACTGCTTTCTCCCTATAAGCAGCCTTTAAAAGTAAAGAAACAGAGATACGTGAAAAGGCTTGCCCATTAGCGAAAGAAAACGCACAAAAGCTTTATTGTTTTTTTGTCTGAGTAATGGTTGGGATATTAATAACTTTGTTTGGTATAAGAAAAATCAAATAGCATATGCTACTTTAGTTCCGTACATTCGCTTTAATAACATCAAATATATTCATCAGTAAAGCAAGAAAAAATCTACTACAAATAGAGATAGATTGAAAAAAATACCAAATTCAGCAGCAGCATGCAGTACTGTTGAGCCCACGTCATCTCTCGAGAAAACTGTCACAGCCATAGGGTCGTTTCTTTTACTGTAAGAAAACACAACAATTTTTTTTATCACATCCACATTGATTTTGGTACAAGTTAAACGAGTTAAACTGAAGCATGTAATTTAAAAAAACATAGTGGTAAATCTCAAATGAAATAATTTTAAAACATTAACCTGGCGATGAGTTTTTCACAAGTATCACAAGAGCAGAGTGGATGACACAACTGGTCGTTCAATGGTTTTCGTTGATTAACTTCTGCTCCTTTGCTAAGAATCCGAAGAACATTTTCCAAGTTTCCATTCCTGATTTCCTGGCAATTCAATTTAAAATATATTATTATTATATCGGGTTAATTCAAGGAAACTTTAAAAAGGTGGAATATTTTTGTAGCTCAGTGAATTAATCCGGGGAGGTACATGTCCCACGGTGGGACGGTATTGTACCACTGAGATTTCATGAATCCATCCATCTTTAATGTTCAAATTTTCTTCTATATAACCAACATTAATGTTGTGTCATTCCAAAGTACTCATCATAAAGCAAAATTTTCAAGCGATTATCCCTCGAGAACAAAACGAAACTCTCTCAACTGGAAAATGAAAACATCTCCTCCGCAACATTGTTTGT
>JAYJMH010079162.1:0-10309 GCA_036873815.1 Phacellophora camtschatica | reverse complement strand
AATTTGAAGTCAAACATTTCATCGAGTAAAATTTTGAATAAATTCATAATGGCGCATTTTCGTTAAAGTGGTGTATTGTATAAACACAGAATTGATCCTTGACAGTAGTTTTCTTGTTGTTTTTAGCCATATAATATATACTTAAAATGTAGTCACTTTCATTGTCTCACTCTTGTATTATTATAATTTGCTCTGCTGTTATGGCATTGAGCACTGTTTCAACAGTTAAGACAATTTAAAATTATATTGTAATATTATTTGATAATATTTAATATTATATAATAATAGATACTTCATAACTTTAGGTTCAGTTTGAATTTATATTTTTAATTATTTTAATGTTAAAGGGAATTCAAGGAAGACCAGGCCATGTTGGTTTGAAAGGTGATAACGGCATTGTGGTATGTGGTAGGCACCTGTCATGAGAAGCGTGATGTCATGCTTTTGAAGAGTAGCTGCTAAAACAATTTATATTTTCCATTGTTTTGATTATGTTTGCAAAAAAGACTATCCTTTGGGCAGTAAAGGCTATTGTTAAGTTCTTTTATTTTAGTATTTCTCGAAAGAATGAACAGTTCTGTATCTCAAAGAGAAACCAGATTTTAAAAGAAAAGTTAAATTCTTTCAAAAGCTACTCCCAAGAGCATGACATAAACGTTTTCATGAAAAGCCCTTGTTTTAGGGTAATAATGCTATGATTTTATGCAGAATTTAGAGCTTTCGACTTCCATATCTTGGTTTTTAGATAAATTTTCAGCCAACTTTCAGTTGCTGTTTTTAAATATGTAGCGGTTTGATTGTTTGCTGTTGCACTTTTGTCAATATTCTTAATGAAATGGTGACACATTATTTTGGGACAACCTGTATGAGTGTGTTTACATTTTGGGATTTGCCAATCCCATTAACATTATTTGATCACGTGTTCATAAATACTGCGAACTGATTGGCTATTTTGGTTATGTAAACAAAGAAAGCTTTAGGAAATACCCATTTAAAATTTTTTTTTAATGCAATTTTCTAAAACTTGAGAAAAGACCTTGGAAGATTTAATAGCGATTTTATTTTCTAGGGTCATCCCGGTTTTGCCGGTGAAACTGGACCAAGAGGAATTCCCGGCAACAAGGCACGTTCAGTTATTTTTGGTGTTATTGTGAATAAATGAGTCAATTAATATACAAACTTGATATATACTGTAAATTATGGGTAGTTGCTTTCAAAGAGTTAGTTTTAAGATGTTTTAATGTTAGTTGCTTTTTTGATGTGTCTTAAGTATTACAAATCATTTACAAGTTTACGTTTGTGAATTTGCGTCGTTGGAGAAGATAGATATATTACAAGGAATCATTGAAAACGATAAATACTAGTTGGATGACTTATGGCAAGAGATTTCGATGAAACCGACCCGTTTTTTATGGATAAGACGCAACGGTAATACAAGCATCTTTCCATACAAATTTGCGGGAAAATCCTTAGTACAACATAATAAAAGACGGAGGTCTATAAAGACTGAGACCATGTCGAAGAAAGATTCACACTGGCGGGTTTTTAGATTTAAAACATTTTAAAACAGGAATACCGTCAAAACAATTGCACGGAAAGAACACTGTTAGGACATACACTAATCGGTTACATATTTCATGACAGCGTGGAAGGAAGAGTTGTCACTTATTTTCAGATATTCACTTTGTAAACATTGACTTGCCAAGACTCACTTTGTTTTTAAATCCTTCAAAATTAGTTTTCTTTATTTTGTTATACTGCATTATAAAATCCAACCCACGAAAGACCAGCATTTAGTTATTATGATTTGTAGATTATTGTTTTATTTGTCAATTACTTTTGATATTCATGTAGTTTAATGACTGTTTTCTTGGAAATATTATCATGCAGTTGCCAAATTGTGTTGGTTTGTTTGCAGGGAATCATTGGTGAAGTTGGAATTAACGGAGTAAATGGAAAGCCTGGAGAAAAGGTAATTGTTGCAGCATTTAGACATCAGAGACCCGATATGTATGCAAATATTGGGGCGTCATGGTCTGTTCGATTGAAAATTATTGTTCACAGCGTAACGTTTTTGAATTAAAATAATCATCGAAAGCATTTATCACAATTTGTTATCACACACTAGGATTTTTTGTATGTTCTGTAGCTGATGTATCAGTGTTGTAGCAAAGGAGGGGATGGAATACTTGCTTCTGGGCTCTGTGATAGGGAATATCATGGCATTCTTTCTGACATGCTACCTATCTTCCGAGATGCTTTTTTAAAGCCAGCGTCAATGAAATTCTTTTAATGCCTTGGGACAATTTTTTACCTTTTTTAGGTTGCATTTTTATTCCTTGTTTTTGGTTGCATTTTTATTCAGAATATTTGGTATTGATGTGTAGCAGAGGTTTTCAATTAATTGTGAAATTTAAGGGACTTTAAAAAAATTTGCTTATTTATGAAGATCCATTTTTATATTCGTGGTACTTTAGGGAGAAGGCGGCCAAAATGGTCTGGATGGTAAAGCAGGAAAGAAAGGCCTACGAGTTTGTCATAATATATATTTATTATATATATATATATAAATTTAAATTTACACTTGAATTAACAAATATATATTTGTTTTAGAGGACGTTTTCTGTAGTTAATAGAACGTCACTGGATTTTTGTCCTAGACAATTAAAAATACTTGAGGGTGTGCTGTTAGGTTGTTTTCGACTGCTCATTAATACTTTTGGTCATAATTTAACTTTTTTAATTTGTTTCTGGCTTTCAATAAATTTTATATTTGCCGAGGGGACTTTGTTTAGTCATTTATTTTGATAGCCTTTGGAGAGTTTTTAAGCAAAGCAAACGTTTTCAATCACAATAGTCATAATGGTATCATTGCAGCTTAGTGAAGAAACAATTTTAAACATTTATATATTTTCTTGCAAGAGTTGTAGGCACTGAATACGTTTTATATTGGAGTCATTAGTTGTATCTGTCAACATTTGATCATGGATCGCAATACTAGACATACTATAAAGTTGTTGCTGCGCTCTATTATACCGCTATAAAACTGACCTTGTTCAGGAGTCTATAGAACTGTTGGCATTCAATTTCACCACAGAATTTATGTCAGAATCAATAACAGACTAAGAAATTGTCATGTGGCATCAAAACAGCGCTTTAGCTGGATTCAAACTGGGTTATTGTGGTCAATTTCTTGAACATTTATGCCATAAGACTAACGCAATTCGTCTTTCTAGGAATATATGTGCCTCTAAAATAGTTGTTTGTTACTCTCAGCGTTTACATTGTGAGCACTATTTTCTCTCTGTAGCTACACGAAATTAATTCAGTAATAAATCTACAATAGCCTTGAATTACTAACTAAACATAGTGACTACTGATAAAGGGCTATAGTCGAAATGTTCAGTTATTTAAGGTTAGTTTTATTTTTATTTTTAACACTGAATCATTTTCGTATAAATATAAATAGACAATTTCGGAGATCGTGACGTCACGTCATAAGTTAGGCAAAAAGAACGTTGTTTTGTAATTAGCAATCAATATCATATTGACCAAATTACCAAAATTATGCAAAGAATCATCTATTCATATTTAAGTTTTAATATTTCGATTCATATTAACTTTCTATAATTTACTGTCATTTCCCCCCGAATTGACGGCTATACAAAAGGTGATCATTTATGCCCTACTTACAACATGGCGTGGCGATCTCCGAGATGGTTTATTTAATACTGCCATACGACAAATTTCAATTTATCGCATCAACTATTTTGTCTCGTTTGTTTGCCGAAAATATTGATCATAGTCACTCCAATCATGCAGGGAGAAGATGGAAGTCTTGGAGAGAATGGAGATAGTGGTGAAATTGGTTTTAAGGTTCGTATTTATCACCAATAACTGTAGATTTTGGACTGTGTGTTTAAAGTTGTAACTCATGGTTTTTCTTAGCGTTTTTAAGGTTGCACGCTGAACTAGGGGGGGGGGGTGTCCCATCAAAACCTTGCATTGGTTTTATGATTATATCGGAAACGTGAGAAACCTCATTGTGATTACTAGCAATAGATAGCCTGATAACTAGCGAACAATTTCAGACCTCATTCATCGTAAACGCAAATGTAGCAGCGGAAATATTGGAATTTTTCTGTTTATTTGAAATGCAAAAACTCAGAAATTATTTTTATTTCGCACACTTGAAGATTTGAAGGAACGTCTTCACTTTGACAGTGTTAATAGGAGCAACTCACTGTCAATTACTTTTTCAATGATTTTGGAGGAGACAGTGACCAGACACACAATGTTAGGGCTTTGTTTGCCCGAATAAACAAGAATTTAAAGGTGCTGTTCTGAAAGGATGCATGGCCTAACAACTCTTCAATGACAACCTTTTTGTTTTTTCAAACTTTCGACTATCGACAATATCTCGCTCTTTTTTTCCTAATTGAGGTCTCAAATTGTTTGTCAATTATCAGACTTTCTATTGCAGGTAATCGCAAAAAGCCTTGCACTCGTGTTTTTGCAATAACCTTGCAAAACAAATTTTAGTTTTTTTTGGACACCCGATATGCACACAAAATGAACCCAACAGCTACACCGAAAACATTTGGCTTAAATCTCAGTCCTGCGTTTCTTATAAAAGTTGGTCACATAAAAAATCGGGTATATTAAAATTTCCCCGTCATTTAGATTTTTATTATTTTGAATTTTCTTTTCTCCAGGGTGAAAAAGGTGTGCTTGGACCACGTGGTGATATTGGTCAAAATGGCCTGCGGGTAATAGTTAAATATTTTTATAAATATAAATATTAATATTTTTATTAAATATAAATATTTTTGTTGATATATAGAAACATAATTATGATATTAAGAAACAACCGTCTAAAATTGTTATATCATATCAAAATACCATTTTGCGATGCAGATATATTTTATTTACTTAGAATCTACACAGTTGATGTACCGGGTGACTATAAAAAATGTTTATAAAGCTTTTGTGGAAACGTTTCAATTCTCAATGTGAAAACGTTAAATCGAAGCCACTTATATGAGGCGAATGAAGAGTTAACTCGTTGAGGTGCCTAATATACTTTTGGCAATTTATTTTCAGGGTTTTCCTGGTATGCCTGGCATGATTGGAATGGTTGGAAAACGTGGGAAACCTGTACGTTGATCAGCTAACATATATATTTTTGAATTGTAATTTAGTGCAGTCATCTACAGCTTTGTAGTTTTGTACTGTTTTCTAATTTATCCATATTTTATTTTCGATAATTAGATACAAAAGTTAGGAACTACAATTTGTCAGTTTGAAGCAATCGCATCTACAAGGTGTTCCCAATAATGTGCTCTATTTTTTTGATAATTTAAAGGTTACATTTACATGCCATTTTAATCCGAAAATTCTGAGCTAGAGTTTGGGGCAATTCCCTCGAAAAATTTGTATAAGCTCACTGAGTTATGAATCTCGAATCTTATGGTTATTGTACCCCTTCGTGGGAAAATTTTCTAAATAACTTTTCCGTGGCCTGTTTCTAGATAAAACGTGAACATGTATATATCATTCTGTTCAGAATTAAATAGTGAATCCAGAAAAATGTACTCGTTTGGTTATTAAAAATCATTAATGATACAGTTGAGATAATATGAAAAATTTACCACGCTTGTGAAAACAGATTGGAGTACCTCATCTCTTTCTTTGCGACCAAACCAATGTGTCCGTGAAAAACTGGAGGCCATTGACAACACAGCTGTGTCAGTGAATTTTGATATGTAAAGCAATCGCTGAATAATATTTTAATTGTTTCCAAGGCCTTTTCTCATTCTAAAACCTTGTAAAAGTCGGACAGTCGGCTTTGGTAAAAAATCCTGACATTCTTTTGAAGTACAATGCTTTGTGACCATGTGTGTGAAATTTCAATTAAATTGATCGATCCGTTAGGTACGCAAAGCTTGTTAAACACTAATTGGTGTCACCAAATCCTGTTTTGAGAAATAAGCCTGAATAAATTCATGCTCAAATGGGTATGCAAAGCTTTTTGAACATGAACTGGTGTCTCCAAACCCCGTTCTGAGAAATAAACCTTTAAAAATCATTCTCAAATGGTGCAAAAAATGATTAACTATCTGTGTACAAATAAGATCAATCGGAAATCAAGCAAAACTTGCGTTTGTTTGAACAAATCATCAAGAATGCCAACAAAACCACATAACTGAATGGAAACCCGATTCCCGGGCTTAGAAAATGATTAGCTTCTAACCGCTAAAGTGAGCCTGGTTTTATTTTGTAAAGTTCTTTTACCCCAATTTTGCAGGATTGAAGTTTTTATATTTGAATGATCAAAACTAAATTTAAATCATATGAACTGTAAAATTAAATAAGGGAAACATGCAATTGACTAAAATAACGAATTCTGATAAAAACAAAAAATCTATATTAACCTTGAAATGAGTTTTTGTCTAAAACAAGACGATTTTGAAGCGAGTACAAGCTCGTTATTGATGTCAAACAGAACGCTTTGATGTCATGTTTCTTGATTCATTTCACTGATCAGTTGAGATTTGAAGATGCATTTTCCCAATGCCTTTCCAGGGAATGTCACAAAAACTACCCTATTTAAAGAGTTCAATGAAAGCGACTGTATTGAATGTGAAATGGAATCAAATCAACTATCAAGTATTCCCAAAACTTTTCAATCAATTATTCTCATTACATTCAAACATCCAATACGCGCATTTGGAATTTCCCACAACTTTTATGAGTTTTAGCAAAATTCTTCCAACATCAGCGTCAAATTTTCAAATAGAACAAAAGTGAAGTAATGAAATATTATTTTTACGTTCAAGGTCGTATTGCAAGTTATGAAAAGCAAAAAAGGTTTTTTCAATCATTTTTTGCATCTTTATAAACGCTTTTTATTTTACCACGTGTTCCTCCTTGCATTTATAAAAATGAAGTGTTAGTCTGTCTTGCTCTATCGTTGACGCTTGAGGAACTAGTTAATTTAAAGTTAAGCGGTATTCCGTTATAAAAGTGGTCTGGTATCCTTGCCTTCTCAACAACGACAATGCTGCATAATTCTAAGAAATATGATAATCATGGCATCAATCTTAATTAAATAAAGGCAACTGGTACAGTTGAAAACAAGGAAAGAGTCTACAGATCTCTTTAGAGAAATGGAAGCTTTTCCTGTAAAAAAATGGATTGAAAATTAATTGAGCATGTAAGTGAAATCTTTGTTCACCTCCTATGTCCCTGTAAAATGACGCGTTCGCGTCATCAAATTGAAATCATTGGTCCTTTCATCACCGCATCAAATTTGCTGGAATTACTCTTCGTTTAATTTTAATTGTAAGATTTTATCATTTCATTGAATACGCTCAATTTTAAGGAAAAAGCTTTTCTTGAAATTGCTTGTCTTGCTAAGGTTGTCTTGAAAAGCTTGTCTTGAAATGCCATTTTAAGAAAAAAGCTTGTCAGAAAGCGAATGAGTTTTTGCGCATAAATTACAGGAACAGTTGAGTTAGAATATTATGCAGTTTTAAAATTTTTCTGTTTTTGTTTCAGGGATTAAATGGTTTAATTGGAAAAGACGGAAAACTTGGGGAAACGGGAGAGCCGGTTGGTATATTTTTCTATATTATTACCAATTTTCCAAATCGCACACCTGATAGACCACAAAATTCCAAACGCATACCTGGTAAATCTGGTCTTCTTTGTTGGAAATGAGTTAAATTGAAAGTACTAGGTGAACCTCGAAAAACTACACCAGCTAGATCGAGCCCAGTTCCTTCTCATAATATGGTAATAAGTCAAATCGAATTTTGATTTGTCCCAGTTTGTTACCGAAGGTTTAAACTAGTGTTTGTTGAATTAGTTTCTCTTTATTTTCCTGTAGTTTTTTTTTGTTTTTAAAATTTGTGTGATGCCGAAACTGATGCCTGGTATTTCATTTTGTTCTTTTTGATAACAATTGATTTCCTTCCAGTCACCAAATTGGAAAGAATTGTTTGTATTACACGTGTATCTCGGCTGTTAAAATAACGTCAGAATGCTTTGTCTTCATAAGATTACTTTTCTGTTTGCTCTCAAAATGCATTGGGCGACCTAGCCTATTCGAAAGCTGCAACGGGTGGAAATGTGAATGATGGTCTAACTATTTTGCAATGTATTTTCTTCATTTTACTTCAAAAGAACCGGTTTGAGTATTGATAAATACTAATTATCATAGGTATTTATCTTTCTTGTTATATTTTCTTAAGCAATACATATTATATAACCAGTGTGCTAATTTTCAGGGTATTCCCGGCCTAGACAAAAGACCAGGAAGCCGTGGGATGAAAGGAGTCAGAGTGAGTTGATTTGATTATTCTGTTTTTTTTCTTCAAAATTTGTATTCGAATTTTAATTGTTTATTCAAAACGCTTAACCGCGTATTTTGATCTGTTAACTATTATATCATGTCATGCATTCGAACAATAATGAGAATACGCCGTTTTGTTATTTTGTTGTTTGGACACAGGTATTAGGACTCTGTTTAGGTATCGTAACAATTTAGATACCGTTTTGTCAAATGGTCTTTCAATTTAATTCTCGGCAACTGCAAACGGAAATCAAGCTCAACGGAAAATTAAGTTGGAAGGTAACTGGCACTGGCATCTCTTGTATTTTCATTAGCTGGATCTATATTTTGTTCTTACAGGGACTGATAGGCGCAAAAGGAACAGCAGGGAGAAATGGTATAAATGGGGAAATAGGAGACGCAGGGGAACCTGGTACACCAAGTACTATTGTGTTGGTTGGACCACCGGTGAGTCAACGTTTTACCAAGACACTAAAGAGGGCATACTTGTGTCATTTATAATCGTTATTATTTATCAAATCTCAAATTTGCCATAAATACACAACCATAATCTCCAATGGACCCAGTGAAGAAGACCAGCGACAATTGATAAAATACAGTAAGCCCCGCATTTAAAGACCCATATGCGCACCTACACAACAACATCACACTACAACCAGTTATTCACAAATAGCGAAAACATATTTCTGCGGTTCTCCGATGGAGGTGGATGCAGTAAAAAACTAATTCTGACCACGAAGTAACAAAACACGGTCTTTTCCACTGCTGATAAGTTGTTACTAGGCCAAAATGTACTTTCAGATGCTGATAAGTGTACTTTCAAATGACACAAACGTCGGCAAAGAAATGTACCATTGGTAATTTTCGCCCGCAATGGCCGCTGGTTAGCAATGGGTCTTTAAGAAACTAAAACATTTTTTTCAGATTAAGCTCTATTGTTTACAAATATTTACTATTTTTTGCCTATTGTTCTCTGAGAAAATGACAAGCCAGGTTCATTGAACCTTGGAGTTTTTTATTAATATTTTGGAGACTTACTGTGCCACACTTTGATTGAAAATTTGGCAATGAAGAATCAGCAAAAATATAATTAATTTCCGCATTGTCTTACATGTTAAGCAAATAATTAAACGTGCTTACTGTTTGAGAACTTCTATTTGCTAAGTTTTTCTTTTTCCTTACTTATATAGAAACATAATTCAAGCCAAAATTTTTGCGGAAATAACTGTTGAATTTGTATATAGTGTTTTGCTACTTGGTAACATCCTCAGTGTAATGCTCCATATTATGTAAAAAGTTAATAAAGCATGCGATGGTCACTGATCTTAACCCATAGGATCACTGAATTTATTTATTTTATCGCGATTTATTTTATTTCATACTTTGAATTTGGGTTGATTTCCATTTCCCATTCTATGTCGTTTTATGTCGTTTTGCGTCGTTTCATGTCATTTTGTGTCGTTTTGGCAATATTCTTTTTTCTGTCAATTTATGTCGTATATTCATTTCTACTAGGGTCCAATAGGTGAAGATGGTAAACTTGGCGAAGAAGGGCAGCCTGGTTACCCGGTGCGTATCAATCTTATCAAAATATTGCTTAATCTTTAATAATATACAAAAATTATTGCCTGCTCTGTTTCCACAGCATTATGTTTTAGTTGTACATATTTGATACTCCGTATAAAGTGCGTAATCTTAAGAAAATATTCCTTAATCAATATTATTGTATAAACATTATTGTCTGGTCTGTTTCCACAGCATTATGTTTTAGTTGTACCGATTTGATACTCCGTAAAAAGTGCGTAATCTTATGAAAATATTGCTTAATCAATAACATTGTATAAACATTATTGTCTGGTCTGTTTCCACAGCATTATGTTTTAGTTGTACATATTTGATACTCCGTAAAAAGTGCATAATCTTATGAAAATATTCCTTAATCAATATTATTGT
>JAYJMH010079151.1:0-10310 GCA_036873815.1 Phacellophora camtschatica | reverse complement strand
AGAATTAGACTCAGAGGAAACACTGCAATTAGCTGCTGAAAAGAAACAATGGCTAGCACATACGAAAGTACTTTACCAGTTATAATTCATGAATGATAGAAAAATCGCCAAGCCTACAAACGGCGGATAAGCGTAGCAGAGAGAGAGAGAGTGTAGTATGCTTAAAAACTTGTAAACTTTAAATTGTTGCAAAATGATACCTACCTACCTATAGTTTGTTAGGTCCACTAACCTTTATGGCAACATATATTCATAATGTACTTTTATTAAAATTTATTTGTGTATTATAGGCGGAAAGTTTTGATTGTTATGTTCAGATTCAACATTAAGGGTTTTATAGTGATTTCGCTGAAGCTGTATGTAACTAATGCCCTTCCTGATGTCCGTAACTAATGCCCTTCCTAATAATTCTGTGGGATTTCACCAAGGCCTGTAATAACGCTGTGGACTACACATATTATGTAATCCCAAGGAGGATAACGAGGAGGATAATGATGAAATACTGTCCTGGTGTAATCCTGTTTTGGGTCTTACAGATTTTGAGTACTGTATTGGTGTTGAGGACCAATATCTTCTTTTTGGACAAAAATTAAACAGTACTTGGTAGATAATAAAAACCCAGAATTTGGAATCCAAAATAACGAATAAAGAATTTGCAACAATGAATAAATTTCTATCGAATAAAAAATTTAGAACAGAAAAATGCTATCAAATTATTATTAAACTCTAAAAATTACTGAAACAAGGAAAACAAGAATTACAATATGTAAACAACAATAGAACCAAATAATGTGGCTGTAATTATTAGTTAGTATTAAAATAGTTCAATTAGTATAAAGGATGTATTTTATTATATGACTGTGTGTAGAACATTTGCTAGATATAGAAGATATTTCTACCTGAGTATTGATAAACTTTAAACATAAGATTACTTGGACATATTTGATAAACTTTTTAAACATATTTTAAGGCAATAATATCACAGATGAAAAAGGTTTGTAATCCTTCAAACTTCTTATCACACAATTTGGCGTAATTCGCTGCGTGATAATATTATCAGGCGGGCCAGTCAAAATGTTGGGTTTTGTTCAAATGAAAATTGTACTATAATTTCTATTGTATTATAATTTCTTCTTATACAGACTTTCAAAATACAATTTTAGTATATGTATTTTTATAGTCTTCGTTACCAGAATTCAGTAAGAATGGTTATTGGTGGCTGTGGCACCTCTTTCTATCAATGGATAGAATACATTTTGACATTTATAAGATATTTTGTTATTATCCAAGTTTTAAAAACTATACCGAAGCTTGGTTTACACTTTCACTCTATTTTTATGAAACACCCAATTAAGCTACATGTTTCTTTGTATATTCCTGGATGTTGACACATACTTTTAAAAAGAATTTTCCTTATTTTAGTCACAATTTGGTGCCTGTGAGTTAGGAATATAAATTTGATACAAAAATAGAATTCCCAACTTGGACAGGTACAACTCTTCTAACTAACCTGTAAACACTAATTAAATTGAATCCTTGATAAAATTCATTTTGAATTTGAGCGAGTCCAGTCAGCTTTTCTGATCCTACTCTGTTTCCATGTGGCTTATACCATTTCACAAACGCTAATGGTAATGTTTTTCCAATCTGACAGCTCTGACTGTTCTTTAGAACCAAACTGACCCTCAGAAAGAATTCTATTTTGCAAAAGTAGGCCTGAGGCTGCTCGGATTCGTTAACTGCCCAGTATGCCATGCAATGTGCTGATCGCTCTGATCTGCTCATGTTTGAAGTGCCCGTGCAATGTCATTCCATTCACCTTACAACGTCCATATTTGCTAAACGTGTTAGAAACATATACCAATCTGTTTTCAAATATGTCTTCCAAATGATGAACTAAATTTTGATATAGCTCCTTGCTCAGAATTTTATTTTCCCTATGTGGGGGAAGAAATTCTACTTCCCTAAAGGAATGGTGACTTTCATTTCTTTCCACAGCCAACTGTTTGTCAAATGAATCATTTTCATTTTCACCAACTAAAGACAAGCACCTGTCTGTATCATAGCGAGCTAAACTTTGCACTACCTCGTTCCGCAATTCTTTATCAGTTCCATCTATCAACTTTACCAGTAATGGACAAGATTGTTCAATTTCCAACCTCATGTTTTCTAGTAAAAGTTCAGAACTTTTTTTCACATCATGTCGTTGGTGCATTGAACATCATTTAGAATTTTCCTTTTCAACACTGCGACCACTATTTGGCAAGCATGCCAATGCACCATTCAGTCTTTCTGCAGCAAAACACCAGAAGACATGGCAAGGTCCAAAGCACATAATTGTATCACATAAGTGCAAGGACATGTGATTGTTAATGGAAACAGCCCACTTCCCGTACAGTTTTCCAAACATTTTGTGATGTTTTTGCAATTTTTCTTTCAAAACACTCACTGCTTCTACAGTTAATTGGTATTTGCTGCACTCTTCCACAATCTCACACAGCAGTACCAGACATTTGTAATTTGCCACTGGAATTAAGTTGAGCAAAAATGAGCCATTGTTGGGCTGTAAAACCATCTAGAGAATTTTTCTCTGTGATAGAAGTTGGCAGTCGTCCACAATCTGATGGCACTTCAACCGACTTAATGCGCTTTCTGAACAGGTTTGCAGTTTGCTGGTTCAATTTGAAATCTGCTGGCTCAATGCAATTTGATTAATTTTTGGTTAACAAGAGAAGCTTATTGGTACCTGTTTAGGGGGGGGGGGGTGCCTGGTATTACATATTAATGAAAATTAATTCGTAAATATATATACATATTAAAAATCGAAGGCCAAATCTTGCTAAATAAAATATATTTTAGAAATATTATATATTAATAACATGATTTTCCCAAGTATTTCATATGAATAAAATGATTTTCCCAAACATTACATTTTTTCCAAGTGTTACATATTGATAAAAACATTTTCTTTAGAAAATATTAAAGACTGCTTTGAACAACCAAGACATTTCTTGTGCAAGCTCAACATGGGTCAACCTCCCAATTAAGAGCAAAGAGGAACTGGTGAAAGTCGTAAAAAACGAGCTAATTGCCCATCAAAGACCCATTGTATCTTATGAGGATATGGTGACATCCATGAGATGCTATTATAATAACAGAAGGAGGGTGTTAGCAACACAAGGCAGTCCAAGAAAAAGGCGACTGAAGAGGAAGATGACAAAGTTAAACGTTACTAATTATGTAAGGAAATTATGTTAGGCAAAAAATTATGCAAGGTTTTGTTGGTGGACGTTTTAGGAGAATTTTGTCAATTTTCATATAATTCTAATTATATGCATTGGGTTTATGCAGCTCCTGGAAGTCCTTAAATTGTCATAGAATTTCAACAAGTTTTTCAAGGGCCCCTGAAAATAAAAATTCTCTCAGATACCCCTTTAATCCAGTTTGCAGAGTATGGCACCTTCCAATCAATTTTTTGGAGCAAAATATGGTTTACCTATTTTGTTGACTGTCCCCTAAATATTATTGTAATGTTGAATAATGTATAAATGCATAGCTTCAAATTTGTAAGGCAGCAAGTGATTGATTTAATCGAAAGGGCGATTTTATGAATTTGTAACATCCTAATTTGGTAACTATTTATTTATCAATTTCCATTAATTTACTTTTTTATTTGGGTAAAAATATAGATAGAGATCACATAAAAATAAAAGACTTTCCAAAGATATATGAATACAATATTCTTTTGTTACAGAGAATAAGACAGGAAGCTATGAAAAAGGCAATTTTTAATGACGAAGTTGATCCCACAATTGCAGAAAATCTCTTGTCTTTCAAGAACAGCATTGAGGTGAAGAAATTGGATGAGATTGAAACTCCTCCTCATTCAGACGACGAGAAAGGTAGAGAGGCACAACAAGAGAAAAAGTTGCTTGCTTTGCGCAAAGGAGGGGAGACGAGAAGTTTGCTCTACAGGAGATTGCGTGAACAAGAAAATCACACCAGCCACAAAGTCCCAACATTACCAGAAAGCAGCCATCAGAATACTCCTAGTACCAGAATCTTATCAAGTACTCCAATAAGAGGTCGTCAGTTGTCTGTTGAGAACAGCCAATCAATCATTGGATATACTCCAATAAGAAATCGGCATCAACTCTACTCAGAAAGTTGCAAACCATATGTCCTTCCGTAGAATAATACAGAAATTTATAGAGATTGGCTACAGAAGCCATCATACCTGGACTGGCCATGGGCTCAGCTCCCACAAAAGACACTAGATGAGGCATTTTACTTTGAAATATTTACATTTTGTTTCTTTTGAATTTGTTATAGATTCTGGTAGCAGTTTTAAAATTCAGATATTAAATCTACAGCATAAATATTAACAAAAATTACAACAAATTTATTTCAAACTTAACAAGGATGTAGTTGTTTATGACACAAGGAGTAACTAACATTGTTTTTTGAGCCAAGTGCCCTATTCTTGATGAAATTTTACAACACAATATAATTTGAAAATAACACAGCAATAAACACAATGCACTCCTAAAAATGATTCTTGATGTAATAATGATTGGCCATTACAGGCTATATGGATTTAAAATACAACAATATATTTATTTTGCTCAACCTCAAGCAGAAATTCATTTTCAATTTTTTATTTATATATAAAAAGCAGTTTGAGTGGATTGACAAACATACCAGACTTTGGTCGATTATCGACACTTGATTTGTTATCACTCTTTCCAGGTGTGATTTGCAAAGCAAAGGTATGCAAAACTATTTTTTAATAAAAATATGCAGTGGCTACTGTGGCATGATCAATTGTTATAATACTACCCATTTACTTTTCACATTTATTTGTCCTGTCTGACATATTAGATTTTGATAATTTGGCAAAAAGAGATGCTTATAATCATTTTATTTTTTTTTTGTAGCTGATGAGTTCATTGATTCAAAGCTTAGCTTCTTTTGTCAATAAACTGAAGGTAAAAATTTGAATCTAAACATACACAATTTATGACACTTGTATTTCTCAATGAAAGTGAGCGATAGTGATATTGATGATAGTGAGTTATAGATGTGATAACTTTCCATCTTATGCATTAAAATCGCAAAGTTTCGGAGGATAAAACTTTTGGACAAAATTTTGTCCAAAACTTTAATTGTCCCAAACATATATAAAAGTGTTGAAATTTTTTTTTGCATATTAAAAAAAAATATATCTGTACCAACTGCTATACAGGTGAATTTTGAATTTTGGGAGATTCATTTTATTTTCTGAAGAAGAAAAAATGTTGTTTCCAATTACGCAAAATGTGTCCGAAGGTTTTTTGTCCTAACTTATTTGTCCGAAAGAAATGCCAGTACCTTTTTATAATATTGTGCTTGTGTCGTTGTGTGTGTGTGTGTAATTTTATGCATGAAAAGAAACACACTGAGAATATATGATTGTATTAGAGTCAATGAAGGGAAATTCCATTTTTAAAAGTCATAGCATGAACAGTATGCAAGGGCATTAGTTCCTATTAATGCCAGTGGAATAGTTGAAACCGAGGATGGATTTGAGCTGAAAGATGCTGAAATTGAAAAGCAGATGGAGAACCTCATGGAAGACGCATAGGTGATTTTAAAGAAGCAGCACAAATAGAATAATATTCAATTTTCATTTAAAATTTTACTTCTTTGTTAAGAAGACAGTAACAGATTTGGGAGATAAAATTTCATGTTTGTCTCCAAAATTTATTAAATTCAAATATAAATGTACAAAAATGTAGAAAGGGGTGTATATTTTTTTATTTTATGACAACTTAAACTGTATCCTATTTTTCATTATCTCCACAGTCAAATATTGTAAACAACTTTGTGATGATGCCTGTCACCAAATACATTTTGAATGGAGGCCGTAAAATCAACTATTGGTGTTTAGTTGTAAGTATAATTCATTTCTAGTACTGTAATATACTACAATCAGTAATGTTTATCTGGTCACTGTATTCAAAACTATTTCATGCGACAGCCATGTTAAACCAATATATGGTGTCTCACATTTTTTTGTGATCACATAGTTCTAATTTGTTTATCACAATAGAACAATTTTTTTTTAGATATATGTTTAAATCTGCATTTAATTGTAGGTTGCAGTAATGAATATAAAGGAAATCCATCTGATTTTTTATAATCCATTTGGAGATAAAGGAGAGCAGGATGCTTTGAAGATGAGGTGAGAATAATGTGTATTAAAATGTTGTAAGACATAATTACTTCTAGATATCTTAACTTATAAATAACAAAACAGTATATTTATATATATCAGTCAGAACAAATATATTATATATACATTCCATTCTGTTATGATCGTGTGCGACTGTTCGAACTTCAATGCAATGACTTCATCAGATGTAGATGAGAACAGAAATTTCTGTATTTTATTGTTTGTATCTTACCAATACATATATGTATTATATATAACATAAATATATATTATATATATAATTTAATGTGGATTGAAAAAAGGAATTGAACAATGATCATTGACTTATTTAAAAAAAATTATCCTTAATTTCTGTTTAGATTTTTGTTTGATAAAGTTTCCCCACGAGCCAACTGGGTAATCTTCACCAATTCAAAATATGAAAGAGGAGTACAGGTTAGTTTCTTGATGTTTAATTTAATAAAATATTGTTATGTATATTTAAGTTATGTTATGTAGAATATGCTTAAGTTATTGAAGTCACACTCAATGAAGACATCAGTCAGAAAAGTTTCATTCACCAAATATATATATATATATGCAAACAGTTTAATAAGTAAATATTTCCGTAAACAGATCTATCAAACAGTCCGATAACATATGAGTAGTATACACTATGACTTCAAGCAGGCTTTGAGCTAAATTATTTAAAGCTAATATTTCATGACATTTACAAATAAGAATGAGATGCATGTGTGTCACAATCGTATATATCTGTTTTATTCAGCTTACACTTCCAAAGGCTCAAAAAGTTTCTGACACAGGGGTGTTATGCTTTTTGGTAAGTAAAAATCATTGGGTACACTTCAGCTTAATTATATATTGTGTTGATTTATAATGGCCAGTTGGCTGATCCTTTGTTAATCCATATAAACATTTTGCTTAAATGCATATATATAAACTGTTGAATGTATATTTTAATTATTTGGATAAATATGGTAAGAAGATTTGTTAAAAGGATTTTGTAATGATTGTTTTTATTTTTAGTTTGCTCTTCATATGGTGACCGAAATGAATTTCCCATGCTTGGTAAGAAACATTTGTTTTTTTTATATAATAATTCAATTAGGCCATGTTGTGTTTATTTTAAAATTCTAGAGGAGGATTTAATCATTCAAAGTTTTGTGTTGTTAATGGGGGCTTGTTTGAGAGACTGAATTTTCATTGGTAAACAAGATGGAAGATCAATGAAAAATAGCAAATCCAAAAAACACCTTACATCTATTATTATTTCATCTATGGTACATTTTAATGACTCTTCTTGATGTGGATACCTTGGTTATTATGTTTAGGTTGATGTAGACGAAGCTCGTTTACGGATATTGAATAAAATTGTTCATGAAACAGAGGACAAGGATGACACTCAAATAGATGATGACACTCAAATTGATGATGACACTCAGTTCACTGAAGATATATGAGTGGACAGACTTGAACTTAATAAAATGCAAAATATTTTTAATGTGTAACATTTATTGAAAAAAGCCAAATATAATTTCTCTCTTTAGTTATTCTAAACAAATTTATTTCTGGAAAATACTGTCAGCACTACGTGATTTATTAGCAACACAATAATGTTGCAGACCTGTTTTTGTTGGTTGTTTAAACTGGTTGTTGAAAACTCAGTCATGCAAGTTCATAATTATTATGAAAATAAATGTGATGTGGATATTTATGACGAAGACTGCATTCGAAGGTAATACGAAATACCTGTGTTACATGGTTAGATGTGTTTTTGAAAGAGTATGCATCTTAACTTGGCTGTATTTAGACTAAAAAACAAAGCAGTCTCTAACGATAATTTTCTCACTATTTGGAAAATCAAACATCTGTTTCTTTTTTATAATTATAGACAAAGTTTTATAACGATTTATACTCATGAACTTTTACACGTTTAATCAGACATCTATTTCCCCTTCAAACGCCCTCAGATACATATTATTTTAATGAGCAGTTTTTTATTGTGTTAAAAACGCTTTTCTGTTAGAAAAATTGTACCACTAAAATTTAATACAGGATTGATTTACTCTTAGGAAAATCCGCCGAAAAGAAGACAACTGCAAAGATGCAACCTTCCTCAAGTACAATAACAAGTACAGCTTTAAGCACACCTTCCAGCACACTCACAAGCACACCTACAGGTATGCAGCTGTTTTCCAATGGGTGATAAACTATTTTTTTTTATAAGAACACAATTTATAAGAACATCCAGGCTCAAATTTTCAAAAAAATAAGAACAAGTTTAGAACATGCTCAGCCTCAAATGGAAGATTATGGCATTTTTAAAAAGCCACTGGGAATAAGTAAAAGATCATTAGCACACCTTGCTAAAATTCGTGCCGATCTGAGATTTCAGACGGGTCTGAGTTTCTCGTGTAAAGGGCCACAAAGATGAATATTGTCAATATTTGAGGCAATGTATGTCTTCTAATTTATATTATAGTACAGAGAGAAAATGCTCTGTTGCTACCAATTGTCAAGTGTAATTTTATTATGATTAAATTTGAATAATATCAATTCACCGATTTTTCTTTCCTCTCATTCAGGCCAAAAACAAAGCACGTTACATTCATTCTTCCAGCCGGGTCGTAGCAAAGCAGTTAATGTTTCAAAGGAAACTAGTGGCTTCCCAAATTTAGCAGCAATTGGTGGGAAGCTATACCCAAATACAAAAGAGGCTAAAGGCATTGAACGAACGAGGAGATTGTTTTTTAACATGAAATACAAAAAGCTGTGTTCAAACAAAAAATCAGCTATCACAGGGGCCGTTCATGTTGCTTGGAGGATATATAAAACTGGAATTATGCACAGCCAAGCACAGTCAATTTTGAGGGAAATGAAAAGAATTTGCGTGAAGCAAAAACGGGATTCTTTGCTTGCAAATATTGATAGGATGCTACAAGCGCACAAAGAGGTAATGGAATTAAATGATGCACTGCTTTTCTTGAAGTCTGATGCTCGTATTCCCCAAAAAATAACAACAGCCAATGAATACGAGAAACAGATGACAGGAAAAGTTACAATGCTGAAAACGGCGCAAGAAACTTTGAGAAAAGCTATTTAAGTGCGGCAGAAACAAGCTGAGATTGGCGTTCTGGAGGTACCTGCATCATTTGAGGATGATGGGTGCAGAATTGACCATCCACCATTGTCCACTGAAGAAGCAGATCAGTTAATAAAAGATACTCTAAAGGCCAGAGGAGAAATACAACCTGGAACAGTAAAAACAATGAAAACAATGATATTGTAACACTTTCAACCCTTATATTTTGCATTATTTGTACTGTAGCCCATATCTTTCAATTTTCATCAGCTTTATTACAAGATACTAACAAAATGCTAGCTAGACAAGTAAAATCCCCGTTTTTTTCTTTTATAAGAAACTATTCTGCACTTTATAGGAAGGCTAGTTGTTCTATATTTTCTCATAACAATTCTATTGTTTCTCATAACAATTGAACACAATAAAAACTTTAAGAAACTTTTAGTACCTGGTTAGTTAACATAAAATGTGGGTCTTCATCGCTTTCCCGGTTGTGAAATGAATTTTCTTTTAAATCCGATTAAAAATCCGAGGGGACAAACATCGGAGATGATGCAAATCCATGGGGGTACCACAAAAAAATCATGTAAATCCGTGGGTGTCTTTAAAATAATTTATTCCATCCCTTCTCCGGCTCTAAAAGGCAGGAAAGATGTTGAACAACTGGAAATCCTAGGGGGAACAACATCGTAAATGATGCAAATCCTGGGGGGGGGCACCATAAAAAAATCATGTAAATCCGTGGGTGTTAATCCAGAAATTTGGTCTTCAATCCCTTTTCCAGCTGCAAGACAGACAAGGAAGATAGACACAAGGATTTGCAAAAATTCAAGGAAGATAGACAAAAGATGTTTGAGGAAGCCAAAGTGTTCCTTCAAAAAAAGGCTGACAAATGTGCAGAGCAAAATGTGAGCAAAAGAATGGGCAAGCCAGAAGCCAGTCGCACAAAGAAGAAAAGGCCTAAGCTTTTTGGTAAAAGGATCAAACACAAATGGGATGATGGGTGGTATTTGG
>JAYJMH010079140.1:0-10310 GCA_036873815.1 Phacellophora camtschatica | reverse complement strand
ATGTCTAAATCTCACACCAAAATGAGCAATGAAAGTTTTTGACATTGTCAATTTTTTTGCGTTGATGCCTCTTTAACGATCGTCAAACATTGTGTGCGAAGAACACATGCTGGACGACAATGTTTCTCAGTTTGGCATGGTGTTGTCAGACAATTCATGGTACGGCTTTATTTATTTGTAAATTGAAACATTGAAACAACGAAATGTTTGACAACTTTGTCTCACGAGATTGACCATAACATAGAAATTGATGCAACATTGTTTTGGTGACCATGCAACAATGTCGTACGCCAATGTTGCCTAGTTTAGCCGGGTCTTAACTCATGAAACAATCCTGTACCTGATTGTCACTTTTCTCAAATCATAAATCTAACATATATATACCATATATAGTACATACCGTTTCAAATGCATCATCAACTTTTGAAAAATGACAATATTATGTTTTGGAAAGCTTTGAATAATTCCTTTTAATTTGTTGAGTCTTTCCTCAGCATTCATGATGACTGATAAAAAGAAATAAATAAATATATAATAAGGAAAGAATCCATTCACTTGCAGATAATAAGGAAAGGAAAGAAGCCTTTTTCGATAACACAAATTCGTGTGAATAACAATTGCATTGAAACAATGTCATAAAAATACAATGTTAACTAAAAAACAAAGATTGTCATTTCATTGTGTTTCGATGTTACAAATACTGTATGTATATACATTATAATACAGAAAAATTGATGAGTTTTTACAAAGAATTACAATCATAAACAATAATAAAGAATTCATGCTGTCAGTAACTTACTCATGCTGTCAAGAATTTGTGGATAAACAACAATAGGTACAAGAGGGTCAGGAATAAGAGTAAAAAACTGTTTTAGTCCACCAGTTATAGAATGAACAGAAATTGTAAGTTCTTGAAAATCCATATTTTGATCTGCACGAAAAAAATCATTGATTAATTCTAAGGCCGAAAAAAAAATCTTGGAACTTATTAAACAGCACACTAAGGTCTTTCAAGTTCATGCTATCATCCAATTGTATTATATTTATATAAGTATGTATACATATGAAATGAAGTCTGTCATACGTTAAACATATGCATATTTTGATTTTTTTTGTAGTCAATCCACAAGTTTTAATAAGCCCTCCCTTCGAATTAGCCTCCCTTCGAATTAGTCCACATCTAAAAAATCATTAATTAGATGATTACTGGTACATATATATTTAAAACGTCATTATCAAAAAACATCTTATATTTATATAATAATAATTTTCATAATTCCGAGGGCCCCAAAGCAGGAAACAGCGAGGAAGACCAAGTACTTATGGAGCCAGACGATGACAGACCCCCAGCTACAAGAACACTGTGCAGTAGAGATCAGGAATAGATTCCATCTAGAAGAGGAGGACGAGGCGTCAATATGCTCCTATCAAGGATTTGTTGAAGCCAATAAGCAAGCAGCTGAGAAATGTCTTCAAACAATCCCTAAAGTTGGAAAGAAGAAACAGTGCTTAGTTAGACCACAGAGTCACCAGGGCAACCGAGGAGATTAGGGCAGTATACACGGATTTTGTGACTAACCGTGAAGAAGGTTTCAGAGAAAAATACAAACGAAAGAAGGAGGAGTTGCATCAAACATCTTAACACTGGAGCAAGATGAGTTAACCCGTAAAATTAAAAACATTTCAGGCAGGAAGTCATCACATGCAGAAGAGGGTGTAAATGACTAGTACTGTCATTTTAAGAATCTTCTTGGTAATCCTTCTGAGATCGAAAAGGAAATTGAACCCATAGTGCCAGTCATAACCCTAACCCATACCTGATGGTCAATTCACTATGGAAGAGTACACGAAGGCTAAACGAAAGAATGAAGTGTGGAAAGAGCTGTGGAGATAATGGAGTGATGCTAGAAGTTCTCTTAAGTGTGTACCTGTGGATGCAATTGTACTCAATTTTATCAACAAAGCTTATAGATCTGGTGAACTGCCCGAATCGTGGAGTACATTCAATATTGTCCCATTACCCAAAGCAGGTGACCTCACCAACAGAGATAATTACAGAGGTATTGCTCTCAGCTCGCTTGATGCTTGGACCTATAACAGAATGGTACTCAATAGTCTCAGGCCTGGCTTAGATATTCGGCTAAGGACGTTTCAGAATAGATTTCGCGAGAAATACACAACTATGGGACAGATAATAGCACTGAGGAGGATTACGGACGAGTCAAGGAATGGAATCTGTCTGTTGTAATCACCTTCATTGATTTCAAAAAAGGTTTTGATACCATTCATCGAAGGAAGCTGATTGACATACTCCAGGCATATGGTGTACCAGAGAAGCTAGTGAAGACGATTGGTGCAAGCTACTCAAAGACTCAGGAAAAGTTGGCGTTGGATGATCCACACTCTCGCATTGGATAGGCTTAATTCTGATAAGTTATATTGTTATCAAATATTATAATCAAACAAATATCTTCTTATATTTAAATATTAGTTATTTTACTGTTATGAAACGTTATAATCAAGCTAATATTTTCTTATACTTATTTATTTATTATTTTACTATTATGAAACGTTATAACAAAAAACTGGTTATGACATCATAATGAAATGAATTAAACAATTTCTTTTTCACCTGCGTCAAATTTCGTTAAAAGAAGCTCAGTGTCTTGTTTATTGCCACTAACTCGATAAAGTCCTTCAGTGTCCAATCCTGAAATAGATAAACAATCAATAATTTATTCCTCAATATATATGCACTATATTTTAAATATAAATGTTCTAAAATTCAAAGTTTCATATATATAAATTAAATATATATATATATATGCATAAAGTTACCGAAATAATGAAAAATATAAATGAAAAGAATACTTGCCAACAAGTTCAATGTGTTCCAAGCATTTGTTAAAAAATCTTGGCAAAAGAGTTTCATTGTTACAAATATCAGGAAATGGTTTTCCAAAATAATTATATGAAACTTTGTCTTGCTGCCTTTTTCTAAGTTTTTCCCAATCTTTTCTGGCCTTGACAGATTTTCTATCTTTGCTGTTTTTAATTCCTTTTGTCTTGTCTTTAGGGAATCTCAGCGACTTAGTTTTTCGCGGCTGGAAAAATAAGATAAGAGGTACAAACACAAACAAACTGATAGTTAAAATTAAAAGATAGTTTAGGTAAAAATGAAGCAAAGAATTTTAAGAAAAACAAAATTTACAGGATATCTCAAAAACATTGTTTCCCGTTTTACCGAAAATAACTACAAGATAACACAACAATTGCACCCCACAATGTACTAGAATTTAATTCCCCAGTTCATAACTTGCTGTGTGGTACCTCCTACGAAATCCGTCGGAAACTTACTGAGTTACTGTCGGAAAAAAATTTCATTTTGATACAGTTTGTAGAGTTATTAATGGTTGAAAGAAGCCCCCAATGATCACAAAGATGTCAGCATGCTACTGAAACCTTCTCTTTTACATCAGCCTAAAGCCAAGTTAAAGTGCGGTCATTGTGTTAATTTGGTGTTATCTTTAGATCAACGGGAAAGTCTGTTTTTGAGACATCCTGTCTAAAGTAAAATAAACACCATTTTCAAATAATTGCAAACTTACCATAAAAAACGTATTCATATATGTATCATAAACAAACATTTACATATATATATCTCTACGATTAACAGATAATTTGAAGTTCTTTTTCAATTTACCTTTCGCTTTGGAGAGCTAATTTCGTCTTCTGATGGGTTCTGAAAATTGTAAAGTTTATTAAGAGCAATTCTACATTAATCTTAAAGAAAACTTGACATTATTTAATAAAAAATGAGAACATTAAATTTTGCGTGCGTGTCTCAATAAATATTCTACCACTCTTGCAGCGATAAATAAATCCTATTCAAATCCTTTTAAATAAATATGAAAAAAACATTTAATTTTGAGTGTGCTGTGAGGATCGTTTCAAGTCGCAACTAGCTGGCCATGCCGAACAACAGAAAATCGAATTCACCCAAGGATCAACTTAGAACGCCTCAGTTTTGTATGAGTCAAGCCATAGTCGCACCAAACAAAGTAAAATCATGCGCAAACCAACTGACGCAAAAATCAAACGATCAAATCAGGAAAAACAGCAATCAAAAATTGCAGATGACAACATGGATGAAAGAATAAGAACATTAAAGAAACTCTCAAATAAAAAACTCGCTTTTGCATCTCTAATTTTGTACTCTTTCCATGACTGCCTACGGGCTTTTCTGGAACGTCTGACTCACTTATCAGAAAAATTTTCATGTGTGGCACTAAAATTTATTGAATGTAAAACCTGGTTTAAGACAAAACTCTGCTTTTCTTTCGCCATTTCTAACAACATAACAAGTTGGTAGTTTCAACAGTGCATATCCGTTGGTTCAATACAACTGAAGTTTGTTTTTGGATGTTGCTCCAAGTCGGCCCAAACCAAGCGCTTTCTCTGTATGGCTCCACTCAGTAAAACCGTAAGCAAAATTGGTTTCATTAGAGTCTAGCAAAATTGGTTTCATTAGATATTACACCATGGCGCAGCTAATGAAAGCAGCTTAATACTTGCATATAAAACAAGTTGAAAACAATTTTAAAATCTCTTAAATAAAATATTGTAGAATGTTCAAATGAAATTTACTGATGTTTTATGAAAATTTGATGATATATACCTCATTGTGATCTGATGGTATTTCAAGATCATCCCGACTCTGAAATCAACAGAAATTAGCACATTATTAATACAGAACAAATATTAAAGATAAAAAGAAATCAGCCAATAATTAAAACTAATACTTCTAGCATTTAATTTGAAAATAATTCATTTCAACGATCATAGATACTCTGCAAATCGTTTACATAAGGAATTAAATATCTTAAAAATGAATGATTTTTATCAGAGAAAAATTTGAAGCTTAATGCACCATGCACACTTTAATAAAACCAATCTACCCGAGTTGTTTGAAAATTGCTATAAAACAAATGACAATTCACATGAATATGAAACAAAAAGTGGAGAAACTTCACTCTGCAAAATGTTGGTGTAAGCTTTCTCCATATTTGAAAACAATTTCTAAACATAAAACTTTTAGCAAAAAGCTAAAAAAAACATTTCATTTCCACTTACCAAAATTAGCCATGTAGTTTTACGCAAGCCAATTTAACATTAAATATTATCTATATTAAACATATAAACTTTTAATATTTTTAAATAAAATTTCATATATCACCGTTGACATTGTATCTTATCGTTAATTTAGCATATGTATTAGTCTTAATTTTCGTATAGTCTGTCAACTTTAATTTACGGCCCAGACCAGATAAGCTTTGCTTCTCTGGGTCGCGTAGAATACGTGTTTTTAGAACTATATCGTGTATTTAGATTTTTTTATTCTACAAATAAAATTGAATGAATTGAATTGAATTATGTAAGTGCATGCATATCATGCACATACAATTATTATTGTGTATAAAGTAACAAACAACGCTGATTACGATTATAAATGTTGATATCTACGCCAGAGGGGCTAAAACGAGCTAAAATATTCTTTTCGACACTTGTGCTTACGTTATAAACGATTTTCAAAAGGGTTTCGACAATCGCAAAGATCGCCAAATATGATTTTAAACTAGTTTAGTCCCTCTGACGTGGATTTTAACTTTAATAATCGTAATCGGCGTAGTACACGATTTATGGTAGCCCGTTAAAGATTTTCCGGTTTCTGGTAAAGTACATTTGCAAAAATGTTTACTTGCTGGAAATTGCGAAGATTACGAACAAAAACAAAAGAAAAACAAACGATTAATTTCCAGGTTTGGAATTGACTTCACTCCCTCTTTACTTAGAGGAAGATTAAGAAACGAAATAAAACAATAAAATAAATAAAAATAACATAAATATATATATATATATATAACAAAATTAAAAGAGTAAAAAGAGCTATGACATTTTACCTGTCTTTTCTTTTTCTTGTCTTTCTTAGAAAACGTGAACGTATTTGTATTTTGTTGTTGCTCTTCTGTATCCACGACAACCAAAGATGGCGGATTCTTGTTTGCATTTCTTGCTCCACCTGTCCTTTTCTTCATTCTGTCTAATGAACCGAACTTTGGTTTCGATTTTGTTTCTCCTAAAAACGAAAATAAAAATTAGGATTTTTCTACAGTAGAATAATGTCAAGTTGAATAACCATTACGCTCTGGGCAAACTCTTTGATCAAAAACGCTTCAACCAATAAAATAAATGTTAAAATCAATGAGTCAATCCATGAAAAGACTTATCAAACAACGAAACAATCAAACGAAATGCTTCAATCACTCAAAACACTTTATTTGCCTTCATAAATATCATCATCTTGATGAATGTCTCTTAATGTTGAATTACATTAAAATACAAACTCGACAAACCTGCATTTCTTCCAAGACTCAATGTTTTTTCTGATTTTACACTTTCCGGAGTTTGGTCAAAAGATGGCGGTAAAGGACTTGATATACTTTTTTCATCGGTAGAAAGACTGTCTCTGTGTGTTTTCTTCATACTTTTCTTTCGTGGTTTCTTCTTCTTTAATGTGTTTGGGTCCATTTTGCTCAAATCGTTTTCAGAATTGGCTGGCGATGGTGCAGGCGAAATCTTTCTCATTATTTTTTTCAGTTGACTTGTGAAATAATCTTGACGAGAACCTAAATCAATAACATTAACATACTATAAACGTTTTATAAATGTTTTTATATAATTTCTCAGTACAAAATAACACCAATGAAGCATAACACTTTTTTCTCAAAAACAAAAAAAACTTTCGTGTCTGCAAAGCTAAAATGTGGAAATTTTAATCTCTGAGTTTACAACTGTTTATGAAAACACATTTCAGCAATATTTTTAATAAAATAATAAATATACCAAGGAGTTGACTTCAGCTAAAAAATGCGTTTTCTTTAAAGTTAGCCAATTATCTAGACATGAATATTGAAAATACTAAAATCGAATGGTTGTGCTCGAATCTATAGACCAGCAAGATTTTTTGCTCATTACATTAAATCGCAACATTGAAAGTGAAAACAAACAATGAAATAAAATCAAGCGAAAGAAAAACCACAGACCCGATCGTGATCTTGGCTGTGTTTCAGATGAATCTGAATTTCTCGATGTTTCAAGAGTTCTATCATTTTCAATTTCTTTTGTTTCTTGTTGTGATACGTCATTTTCAGGACCTTTTATTGAAAGTTTCTCCTTCAATACTTCTCGAACTTGTTCAATGCTATTCTCAGTATCATCCTTAAAAAAATAAAATAAAATTCATTACCTCTCGCCAGCCCTATTTACATTTATGTAAATGATTTATGTCAATGCACTGGCAAAACATCTTTGTTGAGTATCTTTTGAAATTTGAATCTTAAAAGATTTGCAAGAACAAAGTACGGTTCTACATAAATTTTAATTGAATTAAAAAAATGGGAATTATTTAAAAATAAAATTGCATTTTTGATCATCCGAATATTTAAATCAAAAGCTGGTTTTAAAATAATAAAATTACACTCAAGATAAAATTACCTCTTGCTTTGCAAGGGGTGCCTTAAGTTCTTCCTCATCCAATGTTTGTCCTGTCACGTCCCTGTTCCAAAATGGCGATGAAGGGGGATACCTATGCTTAGGTGAATCCGATTCCTTTCCTTCCTTTCCACTGAAGAAATCAATCTTATTTCGTATACTTACGAATTGAAAATCATCACCCCCCTGTGATCCCACAGATTCTTTACTACGTGATGATAGTGAACTCAAACTATCCCCTGGTTCATATCCATCTACTGGAAGCCTCTCTTTCTGTGTTATTGAGTCCTGTGAGTCCCTCATGAAAAGCCTAGGCCTAATCTTATCAATTTCAGCGTATTCATTGTATTGTTTCCCTGATATTGTTGCATATTTTCTATCAGCATTGGCAAGCTTTTGAGCACGTGATAAATGAGGTACTGTGTTATATTGCCTTTCATGGCTGTTTGGCTTAAGCATTGAATCACTGGCAGAACCATAAGCAACATTTTCCTGCCATTGTACTTCACTGTCTTCATCTCCATCACTTGATTCTTTTTCTCTTTCCGACTGAAGTTGAATTTTTCTGGCCTTAAAAGTCTTCATTACTTGAGCATAAAGACCTGCGTAAAGATAAATGTCATTTATGAATCAAACAACTTGTTCCCCATATCGATATAAAAAGATGTATATAGATATGAAAATATAGAATTAAAAAATCCCTCTAAAAATAGTCAATCAAAAAAAAAGAAAATTAATCTAATTTTAAAAATTAACTGTTGTGTTGCGGTTGCTCATAAAGGGGGAGGGCTGGGTACATTGACTCATGCTATGAATGGTTCAATAAAGGTTATGATAACCTACCATCGCATCGTCTTCAAATTGAATTAATTTTAATGCATTGTGTTCGAAAGATATACCTATATAATTGAATATTAACAAGAGATCGTGTAATTAATTCCAATGAACAACAGATCAAAATATTCGATTCTCCATGGTAACTCCAAATATATATATTATATATATATATACACACAAATATCTTTATTTTACAATTATGTTTATTAACATGATACCTGTCTCCTGATCCTGAGGTATTGTAAATATCTGATCATCAAAATCATACTCTCGACTATCTTGAGTTGAAGATCTAGACCTTGGTTCTTTGAAAGATCCTTGGCTTACGTTCCTGGTAGGCGAAGACGGAGCTGAATCCTCAGAGATAGTGTCTGACCTTGACTTAGAAAATTCTGCATGAGGATTGATATCTAAGTATTTCTGTTTCTTGTGAGCAGGAATTTCTGAATAATCTGATTCAATTTTTATGTTACCATTTATTGTTGGATCCTTAAGTTTAGGAGTTGTAGGTACTTCAGGTAAGGGTCTGCCTTTTATCCCTGATATTAGAAATTCAGTTTCGTCTTTCTTGTTGAAGGCTGTTGTAAAGAAAGCTGCAAAGGCTCCAGCTGAAAAAAACTTATTTTGTCAGATTTTTTAAAACATTTTTACGCCAAAAATAAGAGCATCGAAAAACAATTTCCTTCATCCCAACCAATCATATATTTGTTCAAAATCAATTTAGTTTCAAATTTTAAATATCAATATTAACATCATAATCTAACGAACATAAAACATTTTGATAAAACAAAATGAAGCCTTTATTGAAAAGTAAACAAATGAACCAAAAACAGAATAAAAAACAGAAGCAAAGCAAAAGCAAAACAAAAAACAAAAAACGAAAAACGAAAAAAAAACTTACTTTGATGTTGAAAAAGAGGAGATGTAGTTTGGAATTTTGCACAAAGTTTATTGGCAAGATTAGTGCCACCAGCCAGTAATGTAGATGCAGTTTCATTGTGAAATACAACGCTAGCACCAGAGGCACTTCCTGTCACTGCTAATACCTGAATTGGCACTTGAGGCACTGTCATTGCAAATGCACTGTTTAACAGAAAATGGCAATAGTCAAACTTAGCTTAAAATAAGCTAAAATATAAAGATGAAATATGATAAATCCAATTTTTGTCCAACATATATATATATATACGTATCTAAGTATATATAACTAAACTAAATTTTTAAAGCATGCTACTGATTTACCTTAGTGTTTCAAAAGAAGCATTTCTGGTTGCAGAGTACACCAAAATAAAACCATGAAAAGGCTCGTTTTTCAGACTGTGGGCACCTGCAAATAAAAATACAACAAATCTACAACTTCATATCATGCAATTTTTAGGGACAACACATATATATATATATATATATAGATATATAGATAGATATATATATATATCGTATTTTGTAATACTTTTAATCGAATGATGATGATGACGATGACTGCCAAAGGAACAGGCTGGTCAATTTACAGAAATGTGGATGATTAAGTGGTTTGTTTTTATTTTGTTTCAGATTGATGGCGATGAAACACGAACGGTGAGACACTACCAGTTCACAGCTTGGCCTGATCCAGGGGTTCCACAGAATCCTGGGCCTTTGTTAATTTTTATAAAGAGAGTGCGAAAAGAGAATGGTCATGATGCTGGACCTATTATTGTTCATTGTAGGTAAGTTGGACTTTTTGTGATTTGGGCTTACAATCAAATGATTTGAGCTTAAATACATTGTAAAACATTTTTTGAGGAAATGGAAACTTTTGCAAAAGAACTATATTTATTAGTTTTTTTAGCATAGAGGAAAATGTTCCTCCTGCTGACCAAAGAGCACTTTGCGCCTGCGCATCTCTGTTGATTTCATAAATTTGGAATTTTGCCAGGAAGAAG
>JAYJMH010079118.1:0-10313 GCA_036873815.1 Phacellophora camtschatica | reverse complement strand
GTTACATAGAGTTGGGCTGATTTTTGCTGCCAATAATGTGATAGAAAAGTGATAGAAATGCCCATCTATTATCTGAAATGATTTCTATCATTAAAATTAGCTTTAATAACTTTATTAACATTAATAAATTTTCAAAATTAATTTCTACATTTTTGCCAAAAATCAGCCTGTGGTTTCTTTACAAGTCAGTTACTTATTGGCAGGTTCTTACTGTTCGTGCACGTGTACATGTAAAACGCAGACAGAATGTTGGAAAAGTAGGAATTTTAAGTTTTAAATTACTGACTCATGGAGATAGCATAACGTACATTGGTTGTCTTGTAAATAATCGCATGAACTAATGGCCTCTTGCGCTGTGGAAGCAGTCTCCTTATTCTATTGTTTTCACTTGGCCTTTCTTTCAGTGAGTGTAAGTGACGCCTGTTCGGAGTGGTCACGTAAAAATTCTCTTGACATGGCTCAATGCCATTAAGCACGGCGTTCCATAAATTCCCGATTGCGCAAAGCCTCATATTATTTTAGCAGTAACCATGTATGCATATGAAAATTGTTGCTGATTATACTTGTTGAACCAAACAATGTTCAAACTGTTCAAACTTACAAAAATATTTTTGCTACGTTAGTTTTTACTGTCGGTTCACTGTTCCTTTTCTCGAGCATTCGAATTCTAGAACAAATTTTCCTTTCTCTAGGATTCGAAATGACAGACTGATAAACGATATTTTGCAAAAACTGTTGTACGTTTTATGTATATAACTGCAATTTCACAAACATTTTTTTCTTCCTAAAAACGGTCTTTTCAGAGACAAACTATAAACATTACATCACAAGCCAACCCCTGCTTTCTTCAATGGAATTACCTGCGTCCATCTAATCTTTGGCATTCACTCAGAAAATAACCAACGAAGACAAAACATACTCACAAGTGTTGTTTCTCGTAAATCTTTTGAAATATCCACATTATCATGCATACCAAATACCTCTGGGTATTGAGTCATCGGCAACTCCTAAAAATAAAACAACATTTTTATTGCAAATTTAAAAAAAGGTTATAAACGGAGAAGAAATAATTACCCCCAACCCTAAAAAATTTTTAGAGTTCGATATTTCCTCCTTCCAACAAAAATGTTCAGCTCTTTTTGGCAATACGACCCAATAATAAACAACAATAAACGACAATAGTAAACAACACGAAACGTCAATTTTAGGAGATGAATGAGGTACTTATATAAATTTCAAATATTTCAGCCTAAGTTTATTTTTTAAATTAAGTTGGTTCGCATTAGCTACTCTAAGATAGGATTTTTTAATTAGAATGAATTCGAGCATGAACAGATTTAGCTCTTTTACTCCGTTATAGTCCACTCACTAACAAAAAGTATAATTGTGCAAGAAAAACATTTGTAACCAACCCAGGCATAATGCATAAAGTTCAAAAATTGGCCCCATTTAGGCCAACAGCTACAAATATTTGTTTTCTCCAGTCACAACGCTGCTGCTTTGTCACATGTTCTAAATCAATCAAAATCAAAGTCTAGTAGAGTCTTGAACAAAGCCATTTTTTTAGGCGCGAAAGACACGGGCTAGTTGCAGCGATAAAATAGATGATTGTAGAAAGTTTATACTAACCTTGATAAATTCAACGTAATCTTCGTAGCTGCTTCTCGGAGGAGCAAAATATGTGCCACTCGGTGAAAATTTGTATTTTGGATCACTGATCACTTCTGAGTTGTAAAAATCAGCAAGAATACTCATCAAACAGCGCCTGCAAAATCACATATTTCTTTACTACAGGTACAGTGTATTACTAAAAAATTAGATCACTTTATAATGTTAAATCCTGAGCTAATTATTGGGAGAGAAAGTTTAGTACTTCTCCAAAGTCCAAACAAAACGTTGTAGAAAACCAGCTTATCATGCAATGTGATTGCCTATCATTGTACTTGGAAATTTCGTTACTTTTTAGCACTGCTCATTTCCAAGAAAACGTGCGTTTAAAAACGAACAAAGATTTTCTCATCAAAATATCTAAAAATTACCAAACATGCTTTAAACATTTACCTGTCATTGTCATCTGTTACTCGACCGCCGTAGTTGCATTCTCCAGTCAGATAAGTTAGTGCTTCATATGGTACTTGCTCATATTCATTGATAAACATCTACGAGTATTGATTAAAAATAGTTCACAATGTAAAAAATCTATTCTTACATGCAAATACAAAATTTAATCTACAACAGAAAAACCCATAACTAAAAAACAGATTTTAAAAATAAACCTGTTTGGTTTCTTAACATTTTGGCACATTTGATGAAGTTTGGTGCTGTTGGCAAATTTGTTGCTGCCAATAATTTGACAGAAAAGTCACATCAACAATCTTCTATCATTATAAATAATTGCCATAATTTAAATTAACTCTTTCAATGAATTTGCTAAAAGTCATTTTCGTAGTAGCGAGTTCTTACTATATAATTTTAAAAACAAGAAATTTAATATTTTTCTTTGAGATATCTGTTGAATAACATTACAGTAATAAAGCCTCATCTTCTAGATTCAATTGTCAAGAGTGCATTTCTGCTTCAGCATGGCTATTATTTAAAGCTTAAACAAAGCTTCCCAGATGTTTTCAGAAACGTTGGAACATCAAAACGTTGGAAGATATAAAATGGTCCATGAATAAACTTTGGAGCCACAGAAATGTAAAATTTTTAATTTAAATTTTGTATCCTAGAAGTTAATTTCTGATCTATAAACTGTCGTATGCATACACGAAGGAACAAAAGAATCAAGGGGCTTATTATTATCAATCAATTGATCGATAAAACGGTCAATCAATTTATCAACCAAACAATTTATGCAGTTGTAAATTGCAATAAAATACCTGCAGCTGTCTGACACTAATCCTCAGATCCGATTCATTGAATCCATAAGGTATATTCCAACCCATTGGTCCAAATTTTGTTCTCTCTTGCACGACAGCATGAAAGAAACATAACCCAAACAACAATTTTTCCCAAGCCTGAATTAAACAGAAGAAACAGTTAAAACAGAAAATAGCCATAAACAATCATAAAAGTAAGAGTCAAAATAAAATTTAAATGAAACGAGAAAGAAAACAGGCAGTAGGTTAAAGTAAATTGAAGTAAAAATTAAAAGTGCGAAAAATCAGCCAAATAATTTTAAAACTCTTACCAATTCCTTATTAGTACAACCAGCAAAAAATGTCGCATCCGATATTGGATCCGACAAGTAGGACTGCAACAGGTTTTGCCGTAGTCCAGTGGGGGGCTCATTTGTCATCTTTACACCATTTTGGAGAACAGTAACTGGAAACTAAATCACAAAATTACTATCAATATCGTTAAAATCATCTGACACAGAATAAAAGTGGCTTAAAGTCACCTGTCAATTTCCTTATCGAGCACAAAACAATACACGTTTTTTTTCCTTATCAAGAAACCTGGCTAATAAGGCTCTTAATTTTTTAATTTTGGACTATTTTTAATCAAATTTTACTGGTAAACGTTTCTTAATTCTATATGAAAAAATTCTGTTTTTCACCATGAATTCTTTTTTCAACAAAAATTGGGTATATATTGCATAGGATAAAAAGTTATATACACAATCTTCACTGAATTAATAATCTGACATCATGTCCATTCCATTGATAGGCCTTTATATCGTTAAGCATTAAATAATCATCACTAAAAAATTCAAAAGTTTCTTAGCGATTTTTCATTCACTAGTTAAAAGATTTTTCATTCACTAAATTTTCGTGGGTTTCACCGGTGAGTTCTTATAAAGTGGTTTCTTATAAAAATAAAACAAATAAAATAAAAATAAAAATAGCCTAATGCTATGAAACAGAACATTGCTTTCTGGCAATATTTTACCATAAAAACCCCACTTTCGTTAATGTAGTAAATAATTCAATTTTACAATTATTTTTTGAAATTATTGTGTAAGAGCTATCACTATAAAAATAATTTACTTCTTACAAATATTTTTGTCATAGTTTTTGATAAAAAATATCCTAAAAGTGTAGAACTTTGGTTGATTCACTACCGGTCAAATTTATTAAAATAAAATCGGTAATGATGGCGTAAGTAAAAAATGTTTCGAGTATAAAAATAACAAGTTTTTTTATCTCTTAAAAATAAATGAAATATCTTGGATTACCTTGTCTGAAGGGTAGCTTGTCAGCCAAAGCCTGAAATCATTATTTGTTGAATCCATTGTTAATTCTTCACAAATTTTTTCAAGTTGGGACATCCATGATACTGCTAAATGACAATTTTGTAAAACAACCCATGTTCCATTCACAACTGCATCTTGTATCATCTTTGCTGCTATGGGACCCTACAAAAACACACAAATATTCATAACGATACACGTTTTTTTTTATAAGGAACCTGGCTAAGACTCCACTAGTCAAAGTTTCTTAATTTAGGACCATTTTGGACCAATTTTCACTAGTAAAAGTTTCTTAATTGTATATAACGAATTCCGTTTTTTTATTATGCATTCTTTTTTCAACACAAAGACATTACAAAAACTGGGTATACATTGTACAGGATAAAAAATCATTAACCATTATGTAATCTTCGCAAAAAATTTCAAAAGTTTCTTAGCAATTTTTCATTCACTAGTAAAAGTTTCTAAATTTTCGTGGATTTTACCATTGAGTTTCTCATAAAAAGTTTCTTGAAAAAGACCATGACAATGACTAGAAAGCACATTTTTAACAATTTTACGTTTCACGAAAGCAAGGAAGATTACAGATTATTAGATGGCAACTCTTACAGCCCTCGAATCTAGCCAATCACAGGCGTAGAACGGCGTTCGATTGAGGGCCATAAATCTCTATACGGCCCGCTATGACGTATTCGAATTAAAAAACGGCTGTGGAATTCAACATTCGAATGATTAAGCGAGCAAAAGTCAGGAGAAAATCAATGAAATTGAAAAACGTTTTCCGTCTTAAATAAAATAAATTTAAAATGAAATGTCTCGATGAGTTGCCATAATAATAAACAACTCGGGCTGTGTGAGAAAACATTTTCATTTTATTCCCTCTTCGATTCCACCTGTCCTACATTCCGTATGTTTATTCTTGTCACATGGAAACAATAGGAAAGAGCAGATAGTGCAAGACGAGAGAGATCGCGGAAGCTCGGGCTGTAATGAAGACGGAGCCCACGCATTCGGTTAATAAAAATCAAATGTATATGGGATGAAAAAGCTAAATCATAGCATACGGGTAGCCTCAAACTGTTTCCTCCGTTTCCTCTTTTGCTGTGTTTTGCTGAGTAGAGTCTGTACGCAGCGCAGGCTACCTAAATCAACGATAATTATCTACAGAATATAAGGCTTCTTGGCTACCGAAGGCAAAGTCTCTACAGTAATATTAATCTTTACCTGTCCTTGACCTAATGAAATCGCATTGAATTTGTCACCACTAAATCCTTTGTCTGCAGCATATTTCATAAGACCTTCAAAAGAAAAAAAGCGTAGCTAACAATATTTTTTGATACTCTACAAGCTAAGTAATTGTTTAACAGAAAACTTCAACAAGTGACACTGGTCACGAAAATAATTTTCAAACTTACAATCAAGATTTTCTAACTTTTAAAAACATTGCAGTGAATTTGTGTTGACCATTTTTTTATCGATAAACAGCACACTGAAGACAAGGTAAATTCATTTGACTCAACAAACCTAGTCTACACTTTAAAGGCCTTTAAAAGTGCCTTTACAGGACACAAATAGTTGCGAAGGTACATTCAGACCCAAAACGTTTTCCGTGGTTTCGACTACACTCTTTTTTTATAAGAACACACTTTATAAGAGCATCGAGACTCAAATTGTCCAAAAAATTAGAAAATAGTAAGAACGAACACGCTCAGCCTCAGAGCCAAGATTTTCAAAAAAATAATACCGTATCATGAAATTATGCAGTCACACTTCTGCACATACTTTACGAAATTTTGCACTTACAATACAAAAAAGGAATGTTTCCCCCTAAGTATTGTTAAAGAATAGCAGAAAAAACTTGTCATAAATTGAGATAAAAAAAAACATCTGCGCAAAAATAATAACAGTTTAAGAACATTTGAGCCTCGCATTCTTAAAAATTTAAGAACATCGAGCCTCTTTAGAACTTTGTTCGCAAAAGAAAAATTATAAAAAATACATGTAAAGCAATTGTTTACCGGCCATTGGGTCAGCACCAGGTGATAGAATGAAAATCAAAGGTGAACATTGATTAGAATCTGCGTAGCTTTTCCCTAAATCAAACGGAGGAGGTTGAATAAAATGACGACCAAGCTTCTCTTCCACAAAATTCTTCACCAAAGGAATCACCTGAGGAATGCAATACAAATGTGAGTAAAAAAGTATAAGAGCTGTGAGAAAGTTTGCTATTATACAGCTCTAAATGCATACACAGATGTAACCAATTCTAATAGTAGAATAGAAAAACCTTAAATACAGAATACATCTATTCAGGGGCTATTAAAAACGTTATACTCTACACGACCCAAGGAGAGCAAAGCGACGTCGTTAACCTCGGTCGTTAGCAATATCAAACAATAATCAATGGTGTCCTATTAACCATGGTTCTGTTATACTTGCTGTTGATACCAGTATCACGATTTTTAAACACTTCATTGCTACATATTGTGTTTAACGTGATATTTAATTTTATGGTAAATAATTATTGAGCTCTTCACTTGGGTACTTTTGTTTTGAGATCCTTTTTAAACCCAAAATCCTTTTTATTTTTAATTTTGTTATAACAGAAAGTTGGTGTCCTATCAATGGTGTCCTATCAACCATGAAAAACTCGTTGTTACTCTTATCATGGGGTTTATAATCAACAATTAACAATCAACATCAACAATCAACATCAATAATCAATAATCAATAATCAATAATCAATAATCAATACTCGATAATCAATCAACAATCAACAATCAACCATGTTAACGTTAAAACATTTTTGTAAATACCTTATCTGGCCTGAGGCATCTGATGACAGTCATCCTTTGAAAGTCAGATAATTTTTCATTCCATGGGGGTGGTAATATCTGCTTTGAAGGCTCTTTACTGTCAAATATATTCTTCCAGTCACTAACATTTGCAATGAAGTGATCTCTGTTGAACAAAATTAGAAATATAAAATCTCTGTTTTGAATTATCACAATAACCATAGGAGAATTTCATGTTCATCGGCCTGCCTATCAGTTTACTTACATGTTGAAATTAGCCAATTACATAACAGAATGCTCATCACATGTTCATTAATAGTACAAAGTTATTGAAAAATTATGAAATGTGACACAAACCAACAAAAAATGGAAATACCGAATTTTCCAATGCTACGAGAATATCGTGGTATCAAAAAATCACGATACAACCCGAAGCTAGACTACATTTCTCAATAAAAGAACAGCCTGTTAAATTTTGGCCCTAATATTTATTTCACGAACTTCTTGTTTATCTGTCTGTACTAAGTGTAAAACTATCAACTGTCAACTATCAACTATCAACTATTGACTTACAATAATTATATATCGACCTAAATGTGGAGCTCACAATAATTATATATCGACCTAAAAGTTTAAAATATTGACTTGGGAGTTCAGAATTACAACTTGGGAGTTTAAAATACCAACCAAAAGTTTAAAATATCAACCTAAAAGTTTAAATTAACGACCTGAAACTAAATTTAGAATAATTATCGACCTGAAACTTTGAAACTTAGAATATCTGTTTGGTGCTTTGAAATAAAACAATTCGTAAAGAAGGTTGACACTTAAAAACCCATTGCTAACCAGCGGGCAATGCTGTGAAAATTACCCATGGTGCATTCCTGTCACGACTTTCGTGTTATTTGAAAGTAAGCACAAAATATTATTTATGTATGTCTGCCAAAGTATGAAGGTTTTGAGTAGTAGTAAGAAGGTAAGGTGTCGAGTTGTAAGAAGGTATGTCTGCCAAAACAAAAAAGATTATGACCAACATATACAACATATCTCAAAAACACAAACCTGAAACCTTTGAAGCCTGGTAGATTACACATTCTGCATATTGCATCCCAAGACTTTTCTGATAACCAGCTATAATCTGGATTTGGTATCTGAAAAAATTGTGAATAAAAGTAACAAAATATAATAAAATTTTATTTCAATCATAGTTCAAAAACTGTTTTGACCGAGAAGATAATAAATAGAATTCTTACCTTATTTTCTAACCCAACACCACCAGTCAGAAAAAAGATAAACTCGTCATAATCAAGCTCTTTCTTTGGCCTAAAAAAGATTTAGTCAATAACTATACACTTACAAGTTATTTATTTGGTTTAAAATTTAAATAAAAACATTGAAATAAGGTGAAGAGCAACACGAGCATAGTAAGAACTTCCGGAATGAAGAAAGCCGGTCTGTCTGTTTAGGAGAGGTATGGCTCTCGCTTCCCTCCAGGCTCCTCACAAATGCAGGAGGAGAGCTATAGATTGCTCTCATTAAAAAGCAAATTGCTCTCCTCAAAGTTTGCTTTCTCGTTGTTTTCAGTGAATCCATGTATGAATAGCTCCCCTGGACAATAACCAGGGGAGCAATTCAAATTTCTAGTAGCCTCTGCTGAAATCTTATGACCGGGGCCTGGAAAAAAGCTATTTTCAATAACGCAATATTTCCTCCAAGCATTACGAGCAAAAAGAAAACACATATCACTAGATTTTCCAGAATTTTCAGGTTTTTCAAATAATATAGAGCAACAAATTAATTGAAAAAAAGCTTAAATATTATATTATATAAATGCCTTTCATTTGTGGCTTCAAGAAAAATGTACAATATAGAGAAAAAGTTTTACAAATTAATTGTTCAATGGCCTAATACTCACAGCAGTATATTTGAGCACAAAACAAGCGAAAAAAGTAACTTGTCCTTTTCAAACAAAGATCTGCATACATTGCAATAAAGATTGTAAGTGAAATGATCAGTGAGATATCGCAATCTTCTTTCCAGTATTTTCGACTTGTTGCTAAAATAAAATAAAACATTTAAAGTGTTAAAAAAAATACTGAAAGCAAGAATAAGTCAAATTGGTTCAATTTTTGTAACATTCTTCAGCAAAAAACAACAAGACGACCAAAAATGTTGTTAAACATTTTCAAAATACCGTTTGAAAGTTTGAAAATGTAAACACAACGACTCTATGATATATTTCAACAAAATTAATCTTAACGACAAAACTGGTTTGTTCCTTACAACTAGTTCTGACATCATTATTTAACTGAATAAGGAATTGTAATTAAACTATATTCATATTTCTTTCAAATAATATCTGGCAATATTATTCACCTACTAAATTGTAATGAAGGCTGACCTGTCATAGAGTGAATATAAAAAAATGCAAGTTTATATTTGAAAAGATTTAAACATCTCATTGTAACATATTTGTCTGCGCGTAAAGTGAAGATGTTATGAAATATTAATCAAGACTGACCTGTCGTGTATGGATGAAATGAAGAGATTGACAAACCAAGTCAAAGAGTATTGATACATTGGGTCAATGTTTGGAAGATCAGTAATCGAGAAAAACAACACAGATGAATGAGCTGCAATTGGCCGATATCCAAGACGTGATTGATTAATCTTCTTCTCCGTCTCTTCTGCAACCTAGAAAAAATTGTTTGTATTATTTGTAAACAGAAGATGCTTTTATAATATATTTAAAACAGTTTATAATTTCAAAATTTTTGATCAGATAAACAGAGAATCTAAAAGTTTAGAAGTTAAAACAGCTCTTAATTAAGGAACTGGTTTATCATTGTAAACAAAGCTTTTCTAAATACCAAAAAAAAAACATTACCTTCTGCTTCTTGTTAATTTCGTCAGACAAAATCTAAAAATAACAAAAATATATCAAAATTATACGCATAACTATTAAGATTATATGCCAGCAAAAAAGATTAAAATCAATGAAGAAAGTCTCCATCGCCATAACAGAAAAGCTGTACAAAAACTTTAAGAGTAAAAAATCCAATTTTTTTATAAGAAACTTTCTATAAGAAACTCAGTGGTCAAACCCACGAAAATTTAAGAAACTTTTACTAGTGAATGAAAAATTGCTAAGAAACTTTTGAAATTTCTAGTGAACATTACATAATGCTTAATGATTTTAATGGAGTGGATATGATGTTAGATGATTGATTCAGTGAATACTTTTTATCCTGTACAATATACACCCAGTTTTTGTAATGTTTTTGTTGAAAAAAAGAATGCATAGTAAAAAAACGGAATTCTTTATA
>JAYJMH010079107.1:0-10315 GCA_036873815.1 Phacellophora camtschatica | reverse complement strand
CATGGCTCTACTTTTGTCTTTGCATATAATTCTTCATTTGATATCAGTTTCGGCCATCTGACATCAATCACCTGTCTTAGCAGTCTGCGATGGAAAAGATCTATTTCTTTTTCTAATGTGTTGGTCAGTGTCCATAATTCTGCGTTGTACAGGAAGATAGAAGTACATAAAGCGTTAAATGTTCGTATCTTTAGATGTAGGTTTATATTTCTCGACTTTCTAGCAGTCTGTGAGTGCATAGAAAGAATTTACGTTTATCAAATAAGTCAAACTGCCTGTCTTTATTGAGAATTTTTGTATTTCATTTAAAGTCGCAAAACCAACATTCATTTCGCATAGGTTTGCTACTGTCATTTCTTTGTTTTACTAATGTAGTATAGAAATAGAAAATGTCTCGTGAGCCATTCCAATAATTTTAACTTTTACAACTTTGGTAAGGATCTTTATATCTTCAATCATTTATATATTTACCCTACCTGGAAGGTCCATCATCGATGCAGAATACGTTTTGGAGTGGTTTTAAGCCAATCTAAAGGGCATGGTCACAACCGTATTTAGAAAGAGTAACCCCCTCTAAAGGGCATGGTCACAACCGTAAGAGAAAGAGTAACTCTGCACCAACCCCAAAAGTATGACCATAGTGGAATAAAAATGCAAACCCAAAATAAAAAAGCATACCACATGTTATGATGCAATTTTGCTGTCTTTAACATATTTTTATTAACTTTTTTGTGCCAATTCTTAATATTTTCCCAAAGATATAAGATTTGAAAGTTTTAGGGCCAAAATTATTTTTCTTGAAAATAAACATTCACAGACCCAAAAATGTAATATCGAATTGGAGATCCCAGACCTAAAAATATAAGACACTCTTCTCTGCCTAAATCAGGTTGTAATGCCCCTGGGACACCGCTGCTGAATTCCAGCTTTGTCGTATCTCACAATTTTTAGCAATAACAGTAATAGTTCTTGTTGCATAGCACCATCTCGACTCACCTGGACTTAAAATCAAGAAAACGCAAATTTTGCATGACAAGATTTACGCTGCAAGCAGCATAATAATATTAAATTGCAAAAATACATTTCTGGTGAACGAGAGCTTGAACACTAGCAAATATTTTGCTCTATGTTCTTCCAATTTTCTATGTCACTAGTAGCACCATCATATACTTTCATCAGCTAGTTTCCTTTGAAACCTAACGATTCTCCTTGTTGCCGGTGAAGCTTTATATGCACTGTCATTAGTGAATCTCAAAAATATTGCAACGATTTCTTTTGCGTCGAGTCAACTTATTAAGTTCAGTTGCTCCTATGCAGAGACATAAGTTGTTGTTAATAAGGCTATGAATTATGGGATCTATGTATTCAATCAGAGCATTTTGTATTCTAGTTGAAACTCTACCCAGTATGCTCTCCATTTTCAAATATTGCTAACTTGATATCAAGTTTAATAGTTACTCCTAATTAGTGGCAATTCTTGCTTTGCTAGGTAAAAACTAGCTTTAAGCATGGGTTCCAAACATCATCCTGCTCTGTCTTACTTCCTGGCTATAGTTATCTACCTCCTTTCTTCTCGTTTGAAGACCCTCGCAAATGCATGATATCCATTCTCTCTTTGACATCTTTCACATTTTTAGATATCAAAATGTGCAACTGCATTTCATAATTCTTCCAGCTACACGAAAAACTAAATTTTGCTAAGCGTACAATCCTTGTTAAAAGGTTTTATTGTCTGTTTTAATGTGACGCTTTGGGACAGGCAAAAGAATTGTTGTTTTATAATATTGGCCTTCTGCTTGCTGGCATTCGTTTTGCAAAAGATTTTATCGATAACTAAGAAATTATGTCTCGGTCAGAAAGGGAATTGTTGTGAGTGTTTCTAATTTTTGCGGGTTTTCTCATTTTTTGGTTTCTCATCACCCATGCATTCTTTCTCAATATCCAGTCATTTTTCTGTGTATTTGCGATAGAGTACAATAAAAATGTGTAATGAGAAACTGAAAGACTAAAATTAGAAAACATATGGCAATAAAATGCATTGGTAATGGGAAAACTAAATATTATGAAACACAGAAATCCAAACATCCCGCTAATCAACATCAGTTTTTGTACACAAACTTAAGCATGATTGAAAATATAGCTCACAGATGAGTGACCTTTAAAAGGTGTAAGGAATGGCATTCTGTGCTAGCAGTTAAAATCGGCATAAGTTTATACTTAAGTTTACTGGTTTACATTTCTGCATTTGTTTCGCTGTAAGGAAGATTTAGCGACACAGATAATTTCATAATTAAAAGACGAATTCATGCCTTAGAAGTTTTGAATTAGCTGGCATGGTTTTTCATAGCTAGTAAACATGTTATGTAGCTAGAAAACAAGTTCAAAGTAACTTCAAAAATGAGATAAATGAACTAAAACAAAGGATTGAAATCATATAGAAATTTAATCAAATGCAAATGATTTATAGGAATATAGTACAAATGTTATGACAGTATTACCTTCCAAAGCCGTTTTTATAACCCCATTGCTTCCACGAGCACCTGTTGATATAGGGCAGTTGATATCCGATCTGTGTGCACATTTCCACGTATACGGTGCAGCACCCCAGCCTCCACCAGTTCTTGAATATTCTTTAAACCAGGAACATGATTTAGTTCTCCCACTCGAACCACCACTAGCACCTAGAGCATAATTTATAGTGTGCTATGTAATTATCGAATATTGTACCAAATTTTTAAGGCCAAAATGACGTCATCTTTCGTCAAAGTTACTAAATTAATGACAGTTAATAAAATAAACTTGGTCCTCCTTACGTAATAAAAAAAGATAATTTTGAAAATTTGAGACAAAATCAAGTTTTAGTGATTTTTGAAAGGTTGCAACTTATTTTGGTTTACTGGTAGAAAAATTGCCAAATATATTTAACCTTTTCATCTGAATTATATCTGCCCTTCCCCTAGGGATGCTCAATAGGAGAAATAATAACAAGTCTTACAAAAGCAACGGAAAGAAGTATAAAAAAAAATATTTGAGACTAAGACGACCCACTGTCAAATTTGGAAAATAGAACACAAATAATATACAACAATTTTTGAAAATTGAAATGGAAAATGCCGAGTTATCAAGCAGAGTAAGTCGCTTGATCCCTTTAAAAATGAATAGTAACGATCCTAAAGGTTATGTTGATCTCCAAGGTTTATTATCAATAAGGAATGCACTAGGAGCGTCAACATCATCACATTTTGCTAAATATAAATCCACTCTTTCAGTTTTACTTTCATTTTTTAAAAGATTTCAACTTTTTAGTACCGTATCTGCAATTGATAACAATTGTTCGAAAGTATATTTGTTAATGTCATAGAAATCTATATCGTCAGCGCGTTCTGGCTCAAGTGATATAAGTGCGTTTGGATCAAAAATGGTTCGCGTGAGTTTTAATAGAACGAACTTGAAAACGATTGTTACTATCTCAGTTTTCTAAATTTCTTTAATATCTTGGTTGAGAATCCTTGAATTTTGCAGGTAGTTTGTTCTACAGTAAAAACCCGCAACTAAGAACCTACATTTTTAGGAGTTAGCCTAGTTAGTGTAATGTGGTATTAAAATGTATAATCTTCCAGTCCTTGAGGCTGAATCATATCATCATCACTTCCATCAACAGTGATTAAGTATCCTGTCTTCTGAGAAAGTCTCTTCATAAAATATTTGTCCTTCACAAGTTCTCTCCATGCTGCACCTGCCCACTTTGTCATGAGGATCCTCCTCTGTCTTGCAGTTATTTTGTCATGCCACAGTTCTAAATTGTCCCTCAAGCCACTTGCCCATCTCTTCTCCAATTTTTGTTTTGTAATTTTTGCCAAACCCTGCATCTATGGGTTGTATCTTGTCAGTGTGGTTTTCAGGCAGAAGATACACAATAACATTGAGTTCATGTCTGCAAGCATCATGAAACTGCTTATTCTGCTGGAATGTTACATTGTCTGCAAATACAACTTTTTATCTGGAGACTTGCCAATGCCTGGAGCAAGTGTTTTGGCTACCCATTGCATGTTTATCTGACTGTCCATCCAGGCACAGCTTTGGAAATAAACATCAACCCCCTCATCATACTGAGCTTTATCTTCTGTACTCACATTTCCTTTTCCATGGAATACAATGGCTGGTTTGACATTTTGTTGCCCCTCTGCACGAATACAAAGCTGCAATGTAGCTTGTCTCTTGTCCAAGCCACTTGAGGGTTGAGAAACCCACACCCGCTGACTCCCTTTCACTTTGTATGTTTTATCCTGATCAATTCTAAACGGTAGGGGCACTTGAGCAACATTGTACCTGTTCTGTGTCTTGTTGTTTTGAGGGATGCCCTTAGATTCCTATGGAAACCCTGAATTGTCTCCTTACCCTCACTTTCTGAGCTCTTTTTCTTGTTCGATCTTCTCCTGAAAGCAATGTAATGGCGCTTTTTAAACCTTTGGAACCAGTTGTCACTGGCTTTGAACTTCTGAGCTGCCTTTTTTCCATAACAAGCCTCAACCTTTTCCTTCATTTTCTTTTTTAGCCAAAGCTTTGAAATCTTGCATCCTTTTGCTCTTCTGAGTTTAAACTCCACAACAACACGCCCAGCCGCTAGTGGAAACTTCTCGCTTTTCACTATTTGACACACAAGTCTTCTTTGTCGTGTGGGTCTTGTTGTGCCTTGGTTCTTCTTTGTCTTGTTGAGAAATAGCTGGCTTTAAATTTTTTTCCGGTCATTGTTCAATTTAACTACTAATGATTTGCTGATCCCTTTTCTTTCTGCGACCTTTTCCCACAGCTTTTTTGTCGTAAGTTCTTTCAAGGTATCTAAAAAATCCAGAGTTTTTATCTTGAAATCTATAGTGTAAGATTTCCTCTGATTTCCCCTCGATGATTGTTGCTTGTGATTCCAGTTCACGTTCCTCTAGCTCTGACACATCATATGTTGCTTCTTGACTTTTTTTGTTTATTACTTTCTTTAAATTCAACTGTTTTCTTTCGTTTATTTGTACGCATAATTTGGCACAAGCCAGAGACCGATAATGTTTGGAGGGCATGAGGTGTTTGTGCAGTCAAGTGCTGGTGGTTATCATGCACACTTTAAATATTCAACTGTTAGTGTGGGAGAACTGCCTGATGATGTGCGATATCAAAGAGAACAATGACCATGACTAATATGCCGTTGCAGTAAAAAATGAATTTTGCCAAATTGTGCGCCATGTACCTATTGAGATTTCGAAGAATATGTTCAAGTTCATTCGTGACTATGGAGAGGTTGAGGAGGAGTGCATTAGATAACAACATAATGTGGGCCAAGGAAAAGGACTCGAGATACCTGTGGATTATAGGCTGCTTGGAAATCAGCAGTATTTGCAAAATGTAATAACAAAGCAAAAAAAGCCCAGATCTGGCTCTCAATATCAGTGACATTAGAAAATGTGGAACAGAGTAACTGAGGATCATATGCATAAAATATGTTCCTGCAATGTAGCTGTTATGTACTAATATGATTTTAGAAAAGAAGAACCTGTTTCAAATTTCTAAATAGGTTTTTTTTATAGGGGGTATAAATGACAACCTTTAGACTAACAGGTTCTTAATTTTTAGGTAGCTTAGTTGCGGTTTTTTGCTGTATTCAATAAGATGATAAAAAGATGACTCCGGAATTCATAAGACCTCTTATGTTTACACTACGCGAAACTACCTATAACCTGCCCAGACGTTCTTGTATTGGGCAATTTTACGCAAGAACGGGAATGTTTTAAATCGAGTAATTATCATTAACTGTCAATCTGAGTAGGACAAACTTTTATTCTGAAATCAACTCTTCCTCCTGTACACATCGATAAAAGATCATAACAGTTTTGAAAAACCTTTTAGCCTTATTCAGATGTTTCCCGAGCTTTAAATTTTGATTTCAAATATGGCAGATTTGTGAGCTGAATGATGAGGTCAGTGCTTAGAGGATAAAGGACAAATAGGAGACATCGGAGACGAAAAATAGCAACAGAGCCTTCGTACAAAGTCGAAAATGAAGTGGAAACCATTGGGACACGAAAGGCTCCCTGTATTACCGTATTGTAACCCCTGCTTGCTTGAAAAATTATATGGTGCATATAAAAAACGTTTCTTCGATAACTTGAAAAACAGAATAAGTAAATTATCTTGTATTTAAGCAGAACTAATTAACAAACATTACGAGATCTCCAAATAGGTGTGGCGCAAACAACCTTCAAAAATTCGATATCAAATTTGAGTATTTTTGTAGATCAAGATTGTATTTTTAAATGATTTTTAATTAATAGATTTTTATTTTGAAGTTCACAAATTGAAAAAGAAATTTTGACGGATTTGAACAATTTTTTGGCACTAGCCTTGATCAAACCTGTTACAATCTATACTAGAAAGATATAATTCATATATTTCATAATTTAATTGTTCTACAACACGTGCTGTGCCTCTTTAGAAAAAAATGCCTGATTTAAAAACACAAAAAAAAAACATTGAAAAAAATCATTTTAAAAAACAATTAAAAACCCAAAAACACAAAAGACACAAAAAAACACAAAAAAGTAGAAGGTTTTCAAAATATGTAAAAATAAAAAACTATGTTTCAGGAAAGAGCATTGTTTGTAGGTATAACGTTAGTAAGACCACCAGGTGGAGTGTCTGGTTGGAAGTCATGTTGAAACTTGCAAAGAGGTGTTAAAAACAATTGCAAATCCTTAACTTGTGATTGAGGAGCTTGAAGCTATTCTATTTGCAATTGAAGTTGTGTTAAATTCTCGGTCACTTAAACTCTGTGTTACTAAAATTCCGTTAACGTTGTCATGCTTAATTATCAGAAAAAGATTGATCGATACTCATGTAGAAAATATATGCGAACGTTTTAGTTCATGGAAGGAAAATCTACCTTGACGGAAATGTTACTTGATTTTCATTACAACAGTTTTGTACATGTCACAAACATGGCTATCAGACAAATCTACGTGAATTCATCGTAACTTGAATTATCGAAAGCAAAGAACGTATAATAAAATTTGGAGATATATTCACATTCTTTAAGACAAAGTTCCTTGACAGAAATAGAAAATGGCTAGAGTTCAGAGATTATTCTTTGAAAACGATAAATATGCATGTGCTGCACTATTGGAAACTGTAGAAAGGTCGCTATATATGTAGTTATCAATCATTCAATCAAACATTGTTATCCAGTTGAAGCGAAAAATATACTTTGTTGCAAGAAGATGTTGAAATAATGAGAAGTGAAGACGACGAAGTTGCAATTCGAAAAATTCAAGATGACGATGTCAAGAATATAGTCAAATGAAACAATCGAGATATTCAGGTGATATCTTTTCATTTTGGTTTTTGTAGATATTTTTGGCATTGGTTAATGTTGGTCAACCGTATGTTATGGAAATTAGATAGTGAGAATTCTTAAAACTGATTGAACACGCGAATTTCAATCATGTTGATCACGTAAGCTATGAAATTTGATAAACTGATAAAAATTTAATTAGGAATGTGGTGTGAGATGGAGTGAGCAAGCCCAAATTTAATTTTTGAAAATAAAATGACTGTGGGCATGTATGGAGTCGAGAAAGAGCGTTTACATTAGCACATATATTTTACATTTTAAAATTACTTTGTAATCACAGTGATGGAAATTTTCGTATGCAGATTTCATGATTGATGGTATTAACGTGCCCAAGTATAATGAATGCTTTATGTTTACTCACGACTTGGCAAACTAGGATCTGAAGGAATTTTGTTTGTTTATGCTCGAGCATAGCTTTAATAAGGTTGTGTATTTTGAGATACTTAATTGTCATTAATGTGATCAAAACACATGCTTATCGCGATTCTTAACACTTTATTACCAGGTTTCGTTATCCCGACACCCATTTACCACCCTCTATTTGCTAATAACGGGAAAATTACACTTGTTGATTCTGCGATGCATTATGCATTATTTAATATGCAATTGTAATCTGTATTGCATATTGTAAAGTGAACAAAGCTTATTGCAAAGAGAGAGAGAGAAGGAATTTGTTTTCAATAAATAGCAAAAAAAGTTCAATAATTCCTCTTAATTTTGCATTGATAACAACAACAAATTATTGGATTTTAGTTCTTGATTTTAATCTAATTTACTTTCATAATTGTTTATGATTATTTAAAATACAATGGACATACCACTTCCGCGTTGTCCAGCATTCGCTTTTGGTCCTGCACTTCCTTTGCAACCTGATATTGTTAGTTTTAATCCAGTTGTAGTTGCATCTTTTAAATACAAATTCACTTTGCCAGCAGCACCGCCATTTCCTGTTAAAGATATTGTGTGTGAGTGTTTTTTTATTCTATTTGCAAAGTCTTAAATAAATGGTGAAAAAATATTTTTATTTAGAGGCTGTTGACATTGAAAGAATGCAAAAGTTAGTTAATCAATTCAAAATTATTGTGAACTGCCTGGTTTTTGGCTGCACGTTTAGTTTTCAATTGTTGTAAACATGTTTATAAAAATATATTTTCAATTTCAATTTCTATTTATATTCTCCAAGATAATATCACGACAAGTAGACAGCAAAATGAGATACACATAGGATAAACTAAAACAGAAAGACAACAAGAAACGATGAAAAAAAAAGCAAACGGAACAATGGCAAAAAGAATTTCTTCTAAGGTTTTATATTACCATGCCAGGATTCTAAGTTTGGTTTAATGAATTTTCAAATGACGGGGCATAGATTGAAACTATTTTGCATAGTGTATATAACTTTTTGCAGAGTACTCATTGAATTAAAATTTAGTTTCTGTTCGATAGTTTCTTAGAAAAGTAGACGGCGATCAGATCTGTTCATTTCATGATTCAAAACAGGGAATTTAGGGAAGGTGGTGTGATAGAAATAAAAGTGGGAATAAAATTAAGTTTTACTTTTCCAAAAGCATGCGACTGAGTACTAATGTAAAGAAAACATTTTGCAGCTTTTAATGTCTGGATTCATTAAAATTGTGAACATAATTTCTTAATATTGCAGAACATTTGTCTAAAAATAATCAAAAGACAACAATTGGTTATCTTGATATTATTTATAGAACTGAAATGCATTGATAGGTGTAATCATTGAAAATAATTCATATATAACAGCCAAGCCGTTTGCGCATTGGATACCAAGCAAATCACTATAAATTTTGATGAGACAGAAAGATCGTTCGAAAGTCTCGAAAACTCCAAATAATTTAAAAAAAAAAGAAATTTAAATATTTCAAAGCTCGCTAATGGCCTTTTTTCGTGAAAAAAGTCTCAAAGTTTCAATTCTAGCATTGCGTCTTGCAAAAATTATGATAAAAATTATGTAATTATGATAAATAAAAGATTTTAAACTTTATTTACATCCTAACTTTGGCAATTAGTAATATATATCATGTCATAACAGCATATAAAATTATTAATATCTGTGTTGAATTGCAAACTGTCCAAAAAGATCCAAATAGCACAAACAAAGTGTGTTCGTTTTTGGTTTGAACATAAAAAATACGACAAACATGCGAACCAAGGACTTCCAAACCATAAACTGGCTCCCAACAAAGGAAAGGGTAGAGCAATGTATTGTGTAAACGTTTTTAAACTTTTCAATGGACTCTCGCCAGCTTATTCTTCAGATGTATTCCTTCCAGCTGTTCGAAGTCACATCACTAGAGGATCGAAAAATCATCTACGCAAAAGTAATACTGGCCAAACATTTCTGTCTTTTCTAGGCTCAAATTATGGAGCAATCTACCATCAAATCTAAAATCTGCGAATAGTGCAAATGCATTTAAACACAAAATCAAAAACCACTTTATTCAAAGTCTACTTAAAAGAGAAGAAAATTTATTCATTTAACATTAAAGCTATATAATAGCATTTTGGCAAATTTTTACTAAAAATATAAATATATTACATAGTTCATTTATATGAGTTTGTGTCCATATTCTCTATGGCGACCGTTATGGAATGAAGGTCTTTCGATCTTATAGTGCTATCCCTGCCACTCAAGTAGAGATACATAATTTTTAAAATTATATGTTATGCATTTTTTATTTTTATTAGTTTACGTATTATTTTTTATCGCAAAATTGCAAATAGTCTTATTTTTAACTTTAGCCATTTCAGAATTGTAAATTTTCAATTTAAAGCGGCAATAAAAACTTAGGCCTAGGTTTTCAAATCTGCCGTGTTTAATCAAGTTAAACGTCGCGCTTCTCATGTGCCGAACCAAATACATGTAATAAGCACATGAGTAGCGCAACGTTTAAC
>JAYJMH010079096.1:0-10315 GCA_036873815.1 Phacellophora camtschatica | reverse complement strand
AATACTAAAATTGTGGCAACACCATAAAAAATATCGTGATTTTTTGGCAACCAAAAAAAATACTAACAATGTAGCAACACCCAAAAAAAATATAAAATCATCAAATTTTTACCCTAAAAAAATACTCAGCACATCACCGTCATAAAAATTGGGAAGTTGCCCCCTGGGAAAATAACAGCCTTGGTTTGACAAAAGTATCCACATTTTGTTGACCATAGTATTGTCAATATTTTGCAAATTTTGAAAGTAACCGATTTATTTAATGCCAAAAAGGGTAACATAAACTTTTGAAACATTATCTATGAAAAGGCAACTTGACTAAATAACCGATCATTCGTAAGTAAGGAGTTTTTCAAAGCTTTGATTACTAGTTTAATAATACATCATACAAAAAACGGAAATATTTAGGAGGGCTGCTCGATTCAACTGAAGATTTTACGCACAATCAGATATTTGCAATGCAGAGAGAGAAATGTTTTCATTCTGGCATGGACAAAATTTGGCAGTAACGACTGTGATGAAACTGGGAGTGTTTAGTGCTGTTGTAGAGAAAATAACGATTAACAAAGCCGACTTGTGGACAGCGACCAGATTGATCTGGAACCTATAACAAACTATACTGCATGGCATGATTCCAAACGAATGATTCACTGTGACAGGCCACATATTGAGAATGTCACAAAGCTGAACTCAGAAGCAGACAAATGTTCAAAGGATTGCAACGAAAGATTTGATTGAAATGTTTGGAGAATCAGTTTGACGAACTTGGGAGTGGGTTTGATAAGGCGAAGGACAAAGCCCATTCAAGGGAAGTGTGTAAAAACAGGTTTAATAATTTAAAAAAATTACCGACGCAATTTTTGAGGTATGACTTTTTAGAATTATATGAGGAAGATGAGAGCCCACTGTTGAGTCTGTCGCGTATTTTGTCGGCACCAGAAAGGATCTGCGTCGGATCTTGGCATTGTACGGTTGTTTTTTTTTTAGCTATGAAATGGAAATGGTACTTACGTTACGCTCTTTGGTTTATCAAATAATCCAATTTGGTTCTGTGAAGGGGCAGTTGTCATTGTTTCTGCCTTCTTAGGTTTGTTACTAGTCTCTCACCGGAGGAAATTTGGTTTGAAAACTGAAAAAATACAGTCAATGAAAAGTGAAATTGACTACAAATGTTGCTTATCATATTGCTTTTCCAACGAAAGACCAATTTATGCCATTAATCATATTCGCTGAATCCGTAAGTTTGAGCCCCACACCATACACAGGGATACTTTCCCTGCTTTTTAGCTACTCTGTGTCTCTTTTAGTGGATTATTTTAGTGCCTTAGGAAGAAATAAACTTACCAGAACTCGTACGATCGGAATTTGTACTGATTGGAATTTGTACGGTCACATCGGTGTCTCCAGTACATGTCTGTTTTGTCCTGGACAAAAGCAAAGGCAAGTCTGTTTTTTCTCCTTTGCACTCTGTTGGTCTCACCCCTCCCTCGGCATACTCCAGCTTATCACAGTATGTCTCAATAATATTCCAAGTTTGGATATTATATGTCAAATAACTTAACCTGTAAATGCTTTTGTACATTCTTGTCTTATCAGACACTCTTTCTGGAGATGATTGAAATTGTTTTGCAATATTTTTTGCCTCTCTCTTTCCTATCTTTGCCCTACGAAGTAAAATTATTATTCTAAAAACGAACTGCATGGTAACAACATTTAAACATAGAGCGTGAGCAAAAAGGCCAGGCCTACTCTCTTGAGTTTCACATTTATCATGGGATTGCTTGTGGGAGTATTTGATCCTGGAAACTATCGTCTACAGTTGAGCTTCGATGACGATATGAAGAATTAATATATCTTTCGACTTAAATGATATTAGCTGCCATTTAGGGTTCGAGAGTCAAAATTCATGTGATAAGAAATTCAGATGTCGTTGGAACTGGGTTAGTTGTTTTCATAGTCGATAAGTTCACGTTTGAAGAACACATACAAAAGATTTGCCAGAAAGTTGGAAATAAGTATACACGCTATTGCTGATCTCCATATACATAGAGCATAATAAATTGAAATTCTTGACGAGAGCATTTATCAAAGGTCAATTTTATTATTGTCCTTAGATATGGATGTTTCAAAGCAGGGGTTTTTATTGTAAGTTTATTACGATCCACGAAAATGATACAACAATTGCATTTAAAAACGACAAATCTACTTGTAAAACTTTATAAAAACAAGTGCAAATTGGTTAAAGTAGACCAAAACAAGTTCCTGAAAATATAACTTATAAAAGAAATAATAGCTTAAAATCCCTTTTTATGAATGACATATCGGTTGTCCTTAAAAAGAGGTAACAGCTTTGATCAAGGCTTTCGCTGCTAGTTTAACTCAAATTTATTTGAAACAATTTTTAAATTGATACCTAGTTTGTCATTATTTGTGCATCGAGAGTCGAGATAATAATTCTGAAATTTCACATTTGTCTTCAAACCAAAACCAGGGGTGAATTAAAGTGATTTATATTTTTTCAGAATTTTTACCAAAAATCTAACAAAATGAAACAGCCATTTTAGTTTTCAAAAAATGTAGTCATGGACAACTGATTTTCAAGGTTCTTTTTGGAAACATTGTTCAGAGGTTTTCAAAAATACAATTTGTTGTCTGGAACACTGCCCTCATTTAGAAATTCCCACAACATGATCTTTCGAGAACATAGGCTAAAATTAAAACTTCTTTTGAGTGGGAGGCAAATTTGAATTTTCAAAATTATTACTCCAACCCGCAATGCAATATTAACAAACAAGGTATTTATCTTCAAGTTAACTATTGAGAATTATTTTCAAATTTATTTTGGATATATTTGAGCAAAATTATCGCTTCTAGCCTTGATCAAATCCGCTATATTTTTTGGAACAGCCAATATTTTGTGTGAAAGCTTGAGAAATAATAATAATTTTGAATCACCCAGAGTTCACACAACTACGTTCGAACTTTAAAACACCCAATCTGGAGTGCAATAATAACTTTGATATAACTCCAAAAACCTTAAATCAAATATCGGAGATGGGCTTGCAAAAGAGGGATATTGCTAATTATGCAAGACTTACTGCCAACGTATGGGTGTCTTCCTCTCAATTGTTTTTCAAATTATTTTATTTCTGTAGCTAATCTCGAATTTTTATGAATTACGTTAAAGTTTGGGAATTCATTAAGGCATGATTCAGATTGAGATGTAGGAGTCAATGCAGTCCAACGACCCAAAGGACCAGAACAACTGAACGTGAACGCTAGAAAACTGATATCCTGGGACAGTATTGACTGCAAAGACATTTTACTGGCGTCCGCATTCAGTTGTTTCTGATTGTTAGGTGGCTCGATTCTATCGAACCCAAGGACCCAATGTGAACAAGGCTTGAAAACTGTTTAAATTCCTTTTTTTTGCGTTACATTAACAGCTACTATACATAGAAGCCAACTTTGGATAGTTTAATAGTTAACATTATTTTTTGTTCAAAAGCCATCTGTGACGGTATAGCTGGAGTGATAAACTGTATTTTTCATAGAAATAGGGAATCCGAATTTGATATCATTTCTACTGTTTGCAACAATATTCTGCCACTTAGAGATGTTCGAGTTTATCGAGAGTGCCACCCATACTGGAGATTAGGCAACAACAGGAAAAGTTTCCATTCGTATTGAATGAAGTTCAAGTTTAACACTAGTCAACTTATCTTTGTACCTCAGTCAGTCCCTTACCTCATGCTATTTGCCAGTGTCTCAACCAAATCAAACTGGAAATCGTAAATTTCACCATAAGTAGCCATCATCTCTTTAATATTCTTGGGCAGCCTCCAACACAGCCCCTGGGACTTAACGTATGCAACAGCAAAGCTTCCTGAAGCTGAATCAAGACCATCGATTGCGTTACATGCAAGTGTTACTACTCCGATCCAATACTCCTCCATTCCCACAAGTTCTGGTCTTTTCACCTTTGGGCTATAGTTGGTGTACAAAGTGATAAATTTTCTCTTTTGCATTTCGAATTCGATTGAATCAGCATCTCCTGTTGCCCTTATCAAATCCAGAACTGCCTTGATATCCGCGCCGTTATTATCAAACCGGCGGACAATATCTACGGATTTGTCAATAAGAGTTTGCAATTGAGCTTGAAGATTTGCCGCCAATCCAATATCTGTCAGGGCGGAAGCAAATTCTGCTGCGGCATCGGCGATATCGCTAAGAGAGGTTCCCCCAAAGAGAGCCTTTAACGGATTACAGGCTTCGGCTATCGCAAGAGCCATCCTTGCCGCTTTCTCGGCTATGTTCAACGATACACCTAAAGTAACGTAGACAGGACGATTAAGACAAAACTATGTGATTAACAACGGTTCTAAATTTAATTACCAATTCATTTATTCTGGCCCCCATTTAATCGCAATAATACTAAAGTTACACCTGCTGACAACATCTCTAGGTAATAAATAAATTACTAACCTGTAATGAGTGCTTTCAGAAGATTCTTTAGATCTTTTCCGTTCGTTTTAGCCAGGGATGTTACTCCTGGCCGGTACTTGTTGATCCAACCATCAATGAAACTTATATCTGCAGTTGCTTTGTTTTCGTTAAATTGTTGTAATTTCACGAAATAGTTCTTCAACTCTGTGAATCGTTGGTTATTGATGTCTGTAATGCTTTTGGCCAGTTCGATTGTTGTGAATTGGTTGCGATGGACCACTCTCAAAATCCAGTTCACTTGTCTAAACTCAAGAAGTTTTCCATAATCTGTGATCGTACTCAGCTTGATTCTCTTTCTCCCATTCAACCGATTACCAGAGACTGTGAAGTGAGTGACGAGTTGATCTATAATCTTTTTGAAATAACAGGCTCCCTCTGTTTGTACCTGACTGCCAGAGCATGTTAAGATATCGTTAGGAAGCAAAAAAGTGAGCAATTTCAGTTGCTCAATTTCCCCACTGTCTACGAGTTGAATAATTGTATTGATGTAATTCTTGTATCCATTATTATTCTCTGTTTCACTTGTCCTCAATTTAAACAGTCCCTCTTTGAATGTGGTTGGGAATTGCTCTTTCAAAGCAACGAAATTCAAACGAAAAGCGTTGAATAGATTTATTTGTTTCCCTTCAGACCACTTTCCTGCTGTGTTTGCTTCTGTGTAAAATATCTTCATTTTTCTAGTTAAACGTCGGACAACGTCTGAATAGCAAAAGTAATTTCTGCTGTTTATGTATCGATCATTGCCAGAGGAAGATTGATGTTGATAGCATACTTTTGACTCTTCGGCCGCTAGGTTACGACCCATGTCATATCCAAACACAGGTGCCACGTAATTAATTCTAGCTTTTCCTTGAAAATTTGAATAAAATTTTATATAAACCCAGAGCATCACTTTCAAGGCTAATTAAAAATATGTCCATGATTGGGATTCTAACCCTACTGGTCATGTTGTCCCTGATCGCTCCCCGTGTCCTCATTCCCTAGTGTTAACATTGTAAAATTTAATTGACTTAAATTTAAGTGAAATAAAAGCAATACTTCTTCAAATCAAAATTACTGAATAACTCAAGAGCCTTACAGCTTGAAACAATTTAACAAGAAAAACCTCGCTGGTAGCCGGTGTCTTTCTGGCGCTGGCTGTACTGAATAGAAACTGCAACTCAGCTCAAATTAAATCGAATCAAATGCATGCATTTAATTCCTTGGTAGCATAATTTAAATTAACTTCGATACTGTTTCTTAATTTGTAAATATCCTTTTTCTCCGAATGAGGAGTCTCTTTATTGTGCAGCAATTCTTCGAGCTGCTTGGCCACAACAAGACTGTTTGAAGCAGCCACGATGCAGATATTTCAGACATTTCTAGCACTTCCGCACCGCATGAGCGATTTTTTAATTACGCAAATCTGGTCTGGCATGTTTACTCCTATTTTTCTTTTCAAAGCTTGAGCATCAGGAAAAGTAAGCTATAATTGGTCAAATCATGGTCAAATCGAATATTTTGATGTTCCCGCCAGAATAACTCTTTTTCTTTTTGGTTATCCAAGTAATTTTTAAAATCTGACTGATGCTCCTGCCAAATCAAGCATCAGGAATAGAAAATAGTGATTGGCTTTGAACTGTTTTTTTGAAACTGATTGGTGCTCCCGCCAAAACACACTTGTTGATCCACCTCGGATATTTTATGGACTCGAGGCGCCAGACTAAATTTTTTTGAATGGTGAGACGTTTTCACTAAAGGATTTGAACTTTTTTTCATGAAAGTTTTGCATTTTGAATGGACTAAATTATGAAATACAATGGAATTTGTCTTTAGAAATTATCTTTGTCTTAAATATTCTGACTGATGCTCAAGTATGGCAAGCACCAGTCTGAATCCGCCACTGTAGAATCTCTGATCACTCGTCAACAATCATTGATAACATTTTTACTAACTCAACTAATATTGAAATGACTAGTGGAAACATTTAAACCCAAATTTCCGACCATTTTCCCCAATTTCAAGAACGCTAACATGTATTATAGCAAACCAGTTGCATATAAATATGATTATTCGTCTTTTAATGAAGGAAACTTCATTGAGGACTTCAATCAAATTGAAATGAAGTATCTAAATGACAACACTGATATTGATAATAATTACAATAAATTTCTTTTGAAAAAAATGAGGAAAGATAGATCAGAAAATAATGTTAAACTTCATAAAAACCTTTTAAAAGTCGGACTGTTGGGTTGGGAAAAAAAACCCTGACGCACTTTCAAAGAACAATGCTTTATAACCCCGTGTGTTAAATTTCAATGAAATTGATTGGCCCATTAGGTACAAGAATTGGCGCGAAAACCGATTAACAATCTTTGTGCAAACAAAAAAGCCAAAAGACAGGCAATGAAAGATAATCTTTGTCATCCTTGAAGAGTTGTCAAAACAAACCCTCAAGTTATGTTGGGTCCACAAAAACCACATTTGCAATGTCAGAGGAATGCGGTCTTAGAGAATTAAACTTTGATTAGCATTTAAACCACAAAAGTGTGTGTATTAACTCTGTGGTCAAGTGTGGTCAAGTACTTTTCCCGGCAATTTTCAGAAACAAGGTATTTTTATTTGAAAGCTTGAAATTTCTTGAAAAACAAAGTTAATTGTGGAATTAAATTATTTGAGATATGATATCCGATGACTGAACTATGAAAATATGATAAAAACCAAAAATTCTAACAGCAACCTTAATAAAAATACAAAGATAAAATACAGTTAAAAAATCACGAACCCCTAACTAGAGTTGCAGGGATAACATCAAAAGATCGAGATGACCTTAATTCCGTGATGGTTCCGTGATGGTCCCGTGATGGCTGTATTGAAAGAAAGGCTGTATTTATATAAGACTACTTTGTTAACTTATTTTTACAGGATCGTTTCTTGGCACACTCATTGCATATCCAATATCTTATTTTTACAGGAACGTTTCTTGGCACACTCATTGCATATCCAATATCTGGAGTTCTATGTGGTTCTGATTTTGCTGGCGGATGGCCTTCTGTGTTTTATGTTTTTGGTAAGATTTTATGTTGTTATTTGAACACTAAGATATTTTTGCCATAACATTTATTGTAAAATGTTATGTACGTTATGGGCTTCTTAACCAAGCGTTAAGTCTCTATACCGTTGAATTTATTGTTTTCTCCTATCCAAATTGAAGAACATTCACACCTTACCTTGTAGCATTGTTCGAGCGGTATCTAGACAGTTTTAGGTTTCTGAAATAAAATGAATTGCACGCTCTGTTTTTCAACTTCAGAAGAAGTTTAGGATATTTATCATGATATAATCTCTCTTTTATTTGCATCTTTATGATCGAGATCTGGATGTGTTTATAAAAAATCCACATTTAGGTTTTTGCATTATACTTGCAAAACCAATGTAAGGTTTTTCTTGGACACCCGGTATAAAAATTTGTGGACGCTCCTGATATACACATCTGTTCTCTTTAAGATTTTATTATGAAAAGGTATTTTGCCTCGTTTATTAGTGGTTCCTAAAGTAAAATATATACTGAAAGTAACCAGCTGCATGTATTGATATAGGTGGTATTGGTATTGGTATTCTATGTTTCAGGTGGTATTGGTATTCTATGGTTTATAGCGTGGTCACTATTGGTAACGAGTTCTCCTGAAGATCACCATATAATTTCTTCAGACGAGTTGAAGTACATTGTGAAGCAAAGAGGAGGCATCAACAACAGCAAGGTAATGGCTTTCCTCAAACTACACAATTTCATTTCCCATTGAAGGGCTTTTTTCAAAACAACTGATTATGTGAAACAACGCATTCTATAATTACAATGTTTATCCGTCTTCATCAAAAAAGTAAAGAGCTAATTTTCATTTTGAAATTTGAATAAAATGTACCAGGTGTCCAAAAAAATGTAACCAGTTTGATTCACACTGGTGATAATGCTTTTGCTCGAATCTATCCAAAATAGTTTTTAGGCATTCCTCAACAGCTATGATTTCTCTGATCGAGCCATTTTTATAAGAAATTCCCTGCACAAAAGAAATATTTTAGGTTTTTAAGATATTAGCCATGGACAACTGATTTTCAAGTTCCTTTTTGAATTCTTATTCGAATGTCTTTATAAGAACGATATGTCTTGTTTGGAATAACGCCTTGGTTCAGAAATTTCCAAAACGCAGCACTTGATAATCTTAGGCAAAAATCAAAGGCTCTCGTTTGGGGTTGGAGGCTAATTTAAACTTTCAAAATTAATATTCCAACTCTCAATGTACTGATATCAGCAGAAAGGTGTTTATTTTTAAGTTAACTATCGATGATTACATACCACGCTGAACTAGCTCATTTGTTTATATCACATGCGATCGGGATCGTGAAAGTTCGTGATCGTCATCGTAAAAGTTCGTGATCGTCATCGTGAAAGTTCGTGATCGTCATCGTGAAAGTTCGTTGTTGTGAAAGTTCGTTATCGTGATCATGATCGTGAAGGTTCACACACCAAATCCAATGACATTACCTGATTTTTTCCTAATTATTGTGGCTGATTATTTTACCATATGATGTATCTTTTTTTGTTATTTTTCTAGGCGAAACAACCAACGCCATGGCGAAGTATTTTTACCTCCATACGGGTGTGGGCAATTGTTGTTGCACATACGTGTCACAATTGGACATTCTACACTTTTCTCACTTGTTTGCCATTATATTTTGAAGAAGTGCTAAACTTTCCAATCCAGAAGGTTTGTTTTTGTTTTAGTTTTTTGCAATATCGAGTTTAACCTTTTTATCTAGCCGAAAAATATTTTCTTCCAAGAAGGCATGTCAAAAGGAGTATTTGGAAAACGTCAGCAATTTGATTGACAGAAGCTATTACAGCGAAAACCCACCTATAAGAACCTAATGTTTTGAAGGTGAGCTTGACAAAGGTTCTTAATTTTGGGGCTACTAAGATTTCACGAAATGCTCGAATTTTTTAAACTCACAGTTACTTTTAGAATCCTTTTTTTAGTTTCTTCAATTTACAGCACTTTTCAGAAATTTGTGGTGAAAATTGTAGAATAAAGTTTCTTAAAGGTCGTTATTATTTGCGGGTTTTATGGTGTTTTGTTTGAACACCAATCTAGGCCAGCTATTTTTTGTGATTGTGATATAGACTAATTGTTTACTTTAATAAAATATTATATATATTTTATTTTGTTGCATGTGTGAATTTACAAGATCGAAATATTACGTGTTCAGAAAACTTCCTCTCTTTAAGCTTTTATAAATGTATAGGACTATGGAAAAAGAATATTGTTACAATTCAAACATACACATTTTTTCTAGAATGGCTTGTTATCAGCTTTGCCGTATTTAGTTGCATTCATATTTTCTTTGTTTATTGGGCAACTTGCTGATTTTTTGAGATACAGAGGAATACTAAGAACTGGAAAAGTCAGAAAACTTATGACGACTGCAGGTAAGGGCGTATTTATATGCACCTAGGAAGAGCCATACGGTCCATTAACAAACAATAACTTTTACATAAAAATTAAGCTGGTTCACATGTGGTACCCCCTGAAAGATGAAACTTGCATGTGATTTGCCTGTTCAGCAAAAATAAGTCCGGGTGTGAAAGGGCTAACTCTTTTACCCCAGGAAGGGCGCACGCATATGGTTCATTAATAGAGAAATAAAACGTCATATTCTTAGGAGATAAAGGCGGACAGAGCTTTATATTAATTCCAGATATTTAAACGTAAGTTTATTTTTTCGATTAGGTTTTTTCTGCGCTATTCCAAGCAAAATGAAACATAGATTTACT
>JAYJMH010079085.1:0-10316 GCA_036873815.1 Phacellophora camtschatica | reverse complement strand
TAATAACAAGTGAGTATATGATGAAAAATACAAAATAAAGATTGACATTGGTAATTGATTATTATGAGATATATACAGCTTACATTGATTATTATGAGATATATACATAGTATATGGTATGCAAAGTCGGCACAGGCATGGAACCGTGAAATGTTTTTTTGTGTTTTGAAATATTCCACACTGTTTGCCATTCTCATTTCATTAGGGATACTGTTCTTTAATTGCCTGGATCTATACGAAACTGTTTCAGTACCATAAGCGACCTATGTATGAATAGTGTTGATGTGGATGATAGTATAGTAATAGTAATATGATGTATATTCGATGTATGAATATTAAATATGAATAGCGTTGGTATGGATCATGATGGTAATAATAATATGATGCATTTTTGATGTATGATGTATGAATAATATATTACCATCATCATTCATGTCACCACTATTCATACATCATGTTCATACATCATACGTCATATATACATCATAGTATTATTACCATCATATTCCATATCATTACATTCACACATAATATTTATACATTACAGAAGCGAGTGGCTGAGGAAGAGAGTGGCTGATCATGCTAAACAGTTCCCGCCAGATCACTGCAGTTAAGTGTGCTCTAGGCGGATCAACATTTGGTTGGGCAACTTTCCAGGCAACTGATCAGCTCGTTTCCTCGCCCTTCGGAAGGGACCTAAAGCCGGCGGTCCCATGCTAGGATGCGGCATGTTCACCCTTGTTCCCTGCTGGAAACAAGTCTTCTCGAGACTTTCGCAGGCTGGCACGTTAAATACAATCACTCACTCACGTCGAACCTCAAAAATGTAAAAAAAGAGTTTCACGAAAAGATTAAACTCACAGCTCAAAATAAATCTTCTCGCTAAAAGTGAAAAGAAACAAACAAGGAGAAATTAATGTGCAGTGATTAACTCAATCTGTGCAGTGATGAAAGCAATTTTGTGCGGGATTGTTTTTGTTAAAAAAAGTTAGTAAATAAAAAAAACAGCTAACAATGTCTTGCTTTTAAAATGACTATAAACGTAGACTCGCAACTGGTCTGCAAACATACATACAGGGTGTCCTAAAAAACAGTAAAAACTTTTATCAAGGATAGAGCTGCAAATTTAACTCTAATTTATTCGAAACAATTTTTGAAATATTTTTCGATAGTCAACCTACAAATTGACACCGAGTTTGTTATTATTTCTGCATCAAGAGTCGAAGTTTTAATTCTGAAAGTTCAAATGTGCCTCCAACCCAAAACCAGAGGTCTAGATTTTCGTCTAAACTGAGTCTTTAAAACTCCTAAACCGTAACGTTTTACGAAATGAATTTAATGGTGTTTGAAAACACACTCAAAAAGAATTCCGAAAACTGAAAATAAAAAGCTTATTTATGTATGCTGTCACTATAAAGTGCTTTCTCTTTTTCAGCATATTTTCCAGAAAGCTACCAAAATGAAACAGCAATTTTAATTTTCAGAACATTTAGCCATGGAAAACTGATTTTCAAGTTTCTTTTTGGCATCATCGTTGAGAAGTGTTTTCAAAAGCAAAACAATGTTGTCTGGAACACCGCCGTGATTCGGAAAATGCTACAATATGATCCTTCATGAGCTTAGGCCAAAATTAAATCCTCTGATTTTGAAGGGGAGGCAAATTTGAATTTTAAATGTTACTATCTTCCTTCTCAAACGTTTAATGAGGGGGACATTGGGATTAGGGGTATTGCGGTTTTGACCATATTTTAGTGCGGTATTTCGGAATTTTGTGTTTTTAGTGCGGTTTTACGGTTTTGCGGTACCTGCAGAGAACTGTTTTTAACCTTAAATAGGGACGGTTTTCGACAAAACTTACATTTTTGCGTGGTTTTTCAGTTTTAATAATCAAAATAATAATTACAATTCTATTGGCCATATTCATATCTTATAATGTTTTAATTTCTTCAATTCCTTCACCTCCCTTACGTTAAGCGCACACGGGAAACTTTTGTGTTTCAAACACACAAAACATTTGTTGTCGACGTGTCTGCAAATAGGCACAAACACGAACGATTATGCACCAAAATGGAATCCAACTGATTGGTCCTTTAGATTTAGAAAGGTACAAAATAGTTAGAAATTCCATGAAATCACTTTAATTACTTCTTGGTTCTCTTCTTCTTCGTATTCACCTTGTCACAGATAGTTGATGTTGCTGTTTTCTTTGTACAAAAATGTTTGCAATTTATGACTTGATGTAGATTTTTGCAAAATTTAGAGTCGTTTTAAGCCTGTCAAATGGGCGTTGTAACCCCTGTGTTCCCCCGTTATGTGCCACGGAACCCCTAAAATGGTGGGATTGTTGGTTATATGTTTTTAGTTTCTGATATGTGATATTACAATTTTGTTATTCGCTTATGTGGATATGATTTTAAATGAAATTCTCGGAGAACACCTTTACACTTCCACCAAAGGGCAAACAAAAATGCTAATTTGGCCATGCTTACCAAAGTTTCTTGAAAAATTCCTAAAAATCCTTAAAATAATCTATGGAAGGAAAGGAGCCTACCTGTATAATTCGTTTACGCCCTCCTGGGGGGGGGGCTTATTCAAATTTTTTCCTTCGATAGGGGGAGGGGGAGGATATTTTTTTACATCCCATATATTTTCCAGGGAATCATTTAAAAGGAATTTATGTGAAAATGTATTTTCATCTTTTTTTCAGTTCATATATATAATTTAAAATTCCACTACATATATACAAATTAAAACTAAATTAAATACATACGATATAGATTATTACAATGCCATATTTACAAAATATCTGGTAGATAAAGTAAGTTGTAAGAAGAATTTCTCAAAAGGAGAAACTCTCTCAGTAGATAGCCCTTCCCTTTCCACTTTTGCTCCAAAATTAAATAGGCGAAATTTTTCTTCATTCATTTCATATAGTTATATGGGTACCATTGTGATAAAAGTTACACAAGATTTTTATATTTTTGTGATTGCAGTTTTCAACTATGTGTCTCCTGCATAAATTGTTGTGTTATCTGCCTAGTGACAAACTTCACTATCAGTCACCATAAAAAATAAATAATTGTAAATGCAATAACAAAAAGAGGCCTCAAAACAGAACCTTGTGGTACCCCTTATTTTGATTTATAGCAAATGTTGAATGAACGCTTGTCCTACCCTTCTTTTCCTTTTTGTTAAATTGCCATCTATGAATTTTAAAACTGGATTGCAACAAGCTTTCCATGCTATTGATGTTACAGAATTATTCACAACGACCTTTAAAGCAGATAATTGTATAGCAGATATAAGAAACCCAGATGCTAATAATTCTTTTAAAAGAAATGTGAACAAAACCAAAACATTACAGAGTTATAAAAATCATAAAAAACCTAAAACGTTTCTTGCTTGCAGGCACACTGCTTGTAAAAAGACAATCTAAAGTACACCAAGAGCTTGCTTACTTCTTCTCCTGTGTAAAGCATTCTTCATATGGAGGTGGCGCTTGTTTCCCAGATGGTAAAGGATTTTGAGTCGGGTAGAAATTTGGTTCCAGTTGAGCTGGGTAGGGTGGTGGCGCATCTCTGTACATTGCTGGTGGAGGAACTTTTGTTTCCTGCTCCGCAGAGTCACTGCTGATGGTAATAATGGCCTGTGGTGCTACAGGTGCTGAATTTTCTATAATGACGGTTTCTATTGCCGTTTTTTTCCAGTTCCTGTACCAACAACAAATAATTAAGAAAGCAAAGAATGCCACGGCCACTCCGCCAGCTATTTCGCCAATTGTCACATTTTTCGAAGAACTTGATCCTGAGGAAAAGAAAAATACCTTGAATTGATGTAAATTTATGTCTGAACTAGAATAGCATAATTAATAATAATACATTGTACAACATTTTATGAATTTTAGAACTTATTTTAGATTCCAAATTGTATTTTATTTGAGAATAACCATTGCAAAAACGTTTTTAAGAGTTTCAAAAGTGTCAAAATTCCATGCCTTCTCAAAATGACTTTGATCTGTTTTTAAAGGCTTTTCTTGTTAAAAAAGCCATTGCTGAAAACTGTTACACAACACACATTGTAAATTTTTAAAAACTAATCCAACAAATTGCATTGCTCCACTTTCTATTCAAAGTTGGTGGATACTCATTCGAGTACGCAAACAAAAGCAGTGAAAAGATTTGGTACATTGGTTGACATACTTATACAATTTTCAAAGAATAGATTGAACTTGATAGATTTAATAATCAAAACCTCACTTCTAAACAAGAAAACTTCCTGACTTGGTATCCTTTTTGTAACGGTTGCGAATAAATTCAGCAAGGAGAGAAACAAGATACATCGACTTCACATCATTTAATAACTCACAAGACTGATAATTCCTTCTAATTCAACAATCTAAAACACATACTTCAGGAAGGAACTAACATATGTTATAATTGTCCAATAAGATTGTATGCTTGATCACATGTGATTCGCTTTAGTCCTAAGCGCTTGTCCTAAGCAGCTGACACTTTGAAAGCGGTATGTTACGGTTTATACTCTTGGGATTGAAATGTTATTCCCATTTCGTAAATTAAAGGGCAAGTCGTATACCTTTCATGAAAAATATCTCTCAATAATGTTGGATTTAGATTTTACTTTGTCGCATATATTTCACTGGTAACTGTAGATTTCTTTGGCGAATATAATCTAAGCTTTATTTTAGCAGAAGAGCATCAAGAGATAATGTTATGCATTTACAGTATGTATGTATATATATGTCATTTTATCGACTATGATCCAACACCGACTCAAGAATATTCTTGTGCATGAACAACTTACCTCTTCCGCCAGACCCACTGCTTTCAGTGGTATTAATGCTACCACTAGATCCATCTCCGGAGTTACCAGATCCGCCCGATCTCATTTTTAGAACGAAATATTCACCTTATTTGTCATATATCTAGAGAAGGTCTGTGTCATTTTCTCGACTATGATCCAACACCATCCAAAAATTATTCTTGTGCATGCCCAACTTACCTCTTCCGCCAGACCCACTGCTTTCAGTGGTATTAATTCTACCCCTAGATCTATCTCCGGAGTTACCAGATCCGCTACATCCGTCCGTTGACACACCTAAAATTGTCGAAAAAAATACGTAACACATCGAGTCATGACTGCCGGTCGTATTTGTATTGACTTATTTTAAATCGACGTTTATTTCTAGCTCTTTATTTAAAGAAAACCAATCTACATCGATTGATAAAGACAATTGCTAACTGTTAAAAAATTTTACCAAGTAATAAATAAATTTATAATTATTGAAACAAAGATATTTGTTTTGTAAATTTATTTTGTCTGCGGCAGCCATTGTATCTAGTATCGCAGACAAATCGTTTTCATTTGAAATTTTAACCTGTATTTCATACAGTATCCCTGGTGGTTATGCGTTTTCATTGGCTTTCCGGGACATTGTGGTCACGTGATAACTCTCTCGATTTTTTTCATTACTGCTAGATCGAGGCTAAACTTTGAATTCTGCGGACCACCAAACAATTATTGACTGGCTTTTTGCAATTGAATTGCACTTGAGTTCAGTCCGCAATTTAGACCTTTTTGAGAACGAGGTTCGTTATATAAATATAAGTCTCCATTGATTAAATTATGATAACGATTAACTCAACTCAAGTTGTGGTCTTCAAGGTTCTGTCATTGGCTACTGTCACACCAGAGTTTCCTCCCGTTCATGATATTAATTGTTTAACTTTCTTGAAAATCATTTTTGTTCTCAGAAAACATTATGTCCTAGTGTTCTATTTCATGTCAAGCGTTCCTTGTAGTATAGATACTTACCGTACTCCAAGAAGCCAGCGATAAAACCTCGATACGAGAGAGAAGGCCCCAGTTGAGTTTTTAAGTAGATGTGGAAATGCTTCTTTGTTGCAGTGTAAATCTTTGGAGAAGTGTACGTGCTGCAAAGTTTGCCACTTAATGAAGTTGCCAATGAATTAACACCATTTGAGATTGTATACTTTGAGCAAGAATCTATAATAAAATATTTGAATCGAAGTTAGACATCAAGTAATCCAAATAGAATATTTCATTATGTCTCTGAATATTGAATTTTGCTATTTGATATTGCATCGTGATATTACAATCTGATATTTGTTATCGTAATATGATATTACAACATGTGAATATTACGTTATTATATGTTCGTCATGCTCAGTGACTGTAGCATCGTGTTATATTACGATCTTGTGATATCTGCGCATCGATCATGCGCATTTACGATATTACCTAAATGGTTTGTATTGCGAAGAAACCCGCTGGAAATATATGATATGTGTGCATCCATCATGCACCATTACTGCAAATATACAATATGATCTTATCATATTATGATATGTGCTCCTTCATCATGCGCAGTGACTGTAGTATCGTGTTATATTACAAAAGGAAAATATGACAAAAATAAAATCAATACTAGCTAAATCAATAACAATACTGGCCTGTGATTATCAGCCCACATTTTAGAAACCCTACAGCAAAGCCCAGAGCCAAGTTTCTTATAAAAAATGAGTGCAATAAAGAAAATTGAAAACATCAAACTCCACAATATCCACACACATGATTGAATGGAATCTGAAATTGAAATGGAATAAAATCTAATGATTGAAATGGAAAAACTTACGTTTGATATCAAGGTAGACGTTTGATGAACAGGAAACGTACATGCTTCTTAGACTGACATCCATCACAACAATCCGTGCATTTCTTGTACTTCCCATTGGCGATGTGAAATAACAATAATGGGGTGCTGCTCCATTATATCCTCTGGGCCAACCATTTGTGTAAAACTCGCCCTCAGAAGATTTGGGTGAGCCACTGTACCTGAAAGGAAAGTGAGAAATGAAAAATGCAGGAGAACTCTGCTGTTCCCTATATTTGTGATATTGGCAATATTTTCAAATAATTAATTCATCTACAATTCATAGGGCCTGTACTGTACCAATATTTAATGCTTGTATAATCACTTATTTTTATCTTTTAGTTCAAAAACATACAGTGTAGTCTATATCGTTGTTAGTTAGATTTATGTTGACTTTAATAGCTAGATCAAACTAGAATTCAACTGAAATTAAGAGCGTGTATTTTAGATTTTTTCCAACCCTTCTAAATTCTGAAAGCGGTAGGTTTCCGAGAAAACAAATCAAAAAGGGATAAGGATTCTAAAAATCCAAAAAATCTTATCTTGAAACTATTGTTCCCAAGCCCGGAAGTTAAGCTTGACGCCTGGAAGAAAGCTTGTACTGGTATTCATGCAAATCAAGTGCCAAGGAAAAGTGCCAAGTTCTCATTGTTCTGCACTGTTTAGGTCAGCCTCGTTTCCAGAAAATATTTTAGTTACCTAATCAAATGACTCTAATTTATTCTAATTATTCTAATTTATTCTAACTCTAATTAAAATGACTTCTATGATATGGTTCTTTCATAAGAGGGTCCAACTTTTTTCTTGCATGATTACCATTCCCTTATTGGCGTTCAGTAATTCAATTAATAGCCATAAAATGACTGGAGTTGTCAGTCTAGTCTCTCTACGGCATATAACTTACAAATCTACCGTTTTCAGTAGTTTGACTTTGAACAACACAAATTCCGCAATAAAGAATTAGCATCAAAAACTCACCCAAAAACAATTCTTTAGGAAGGCTAGCAGGTCAAAATTTCTGAAAGACTGCGTTTTGCTCCAAAAATCACCGCTTCACGATAAAAAAGAAAACTGAATTTCCCAACAAATTTTTTCCAATTTTGAAATTTTAGGGGGGCAATGGCCCCCTCTGTTCCCCCCTACAATGCTACTGGGAATAGGGACTGCTTTGTCAGCGCCTATTAAATATGGCAAAATAAAACATTTTCTCCGTGGGGGTTACACCTTTATATCTGGATATAGAGGGGTGTCCTGCTGATATAAGGATTATGGAGGCAGTAAATTCTTTAAACATGGGTATGATTTTTAACAAAAATGATCAGATGTTAGGTTAGATATTAAAAATTGTCCTTAAATGTTGGGTGATTTGAATGAAACACAACATTAATGTTTAGTATATACAAAAATTTGAACAAAAAAGATAGGTAGATTCATAAATGACTCTCACTCCCGTCCGACCGCTAGCGGTGTACACCACTCGCCGATTTACAGCTCTGGTTGGACGATTTCCTATTTCATTACAGCATTTCAGAAAGAATGTAGTGCTTGAATGTTTCGAAATTTCCCATCCCATCCCACACAAACACGTTTCTAGGTGCCTCAAACAATTTCTCCTACTGCAAAAATCCTCGGTACCCTGTTTCCGTGACTGATAATACATAGGAAGCAAGTCCCATCTTAGGGCCTGTTCATACGGGCGAAATCAACCCACATTGTAAGCTGAGATCTGGGATGAAGTTGATGCCTGTTTATATGGAAAATTTCATCCCACCTCCCAGAGTCAGACGTTTCCCATATAAACACAAGATCAAAATTGCATAGGTTCGTATAGGAATGCCGGATCTCACCTCTCAACCGATGGGCTGGAAGGTGGGATGATTTCACTCATATAAACAGGGGTGGCACTAGGATTGAACATCGAATTAATCCAAATCAAAGTTGTCGTTTTGTTATGTTTTAAGCCAATCGGAAGGGCGTGGTTGCAAAAAAATTCACCGGGAAGGATGTTTTGCCCTAAACATTTCCTTAAAAGAAATTTAAATTGCTTTTCAGATAAAGATTAGTGAAAACCTATAAAATTGAAAATGAAAATCTCTACTGCCCGTTGTCTCAAGCATTCGAATTTCTATCCAGATCGTCGCAGACTCTAGGAAAAGGATGGAAACCGCTTTTTTGGCATTTAAATATGTCATGAAGTTTTTGAAAATCAACGATTTCAAGCAGTATTTCAACAACTGTCTGTAGTCCCAGCATTTAAAAATCGAATAAACAGAAAGTAAGTTTTATCATGGCGTTCTAATATCTAAGACGGATGGAAAAATAACGTGAAACTTGCTAAAAATTAATAAAGAAATTACTCCAAAAGAAATGTAAATTTTTCCTTCCCCTACATTTTTTCGACCTAATTCGAGAAATTAGAAAATCGAAATTCTGAGCATTAAAAAGTACTGCACAAAATTGATCAAGTCTTCTCAAGATCAAGCTCCATCCGAAATAGCCAAACACTTTATCTTCGCATTGACCAAAGACTCTATCAACGCATTGACCATAGACAACAGTTTTTAACGGCATTTTTATAAGGGCTCTTCTTTTAACTTTTTGAGATTAAGTAAGGGCACTTATTAAAAAAGGGAAACCTTTGTTAATTTTTAAACATTGAAAAAGACACTTTCTTGAAGCAACGTGATTTTTTTTATTAATCTTCGAGAAAAAGGGCCCCTTAATCTTTTTTCGGGACTAAAAGGGGCGCTCTAAAAATAAATTTGTGATTATAGAAGGGCACATTTCAATTTTATCGGAGTAAAAAAGGGCACTTTTCAATTTTTCATGTTTGAAAAAAAGTTCCCCCGGTTCCTACGTCTCTGTAATATTCCGTCCAATCTTGTTGATATACTGCCCGCGAGACAAACGGAATTTTAGACCGATAATCCACAACAGTCTTGAGCAAGACTACAGTAAATCTTCGAATTATCCTAAATTACAAAAATATAAAAATTAATTCTAATTACTTGCAAAAACCTGAATTGCTGCCATAATTTCCCAAATAATTTGCATATTTACTTCTCATTCTGTATGTAAATTTGAATCCATTTCTTGTGATGGTATTATCAGAGTAGAATTTTATTTTTGCATAGCCATCTACTGAATACATGTTAAATGGATGAACGCCCGCACCAAGATTATCTGAACAATATCTTCCAATGCTCGTGTACACACTGTAAAAACAAATTGCTTCAAGACAATTACGGCCTACCCCCATAGACCTCATGTGTTATTATTCAAAATGTTAAAAGAACTGAATGTTGATGACACTGCTGTAAAATATATTGCTTCCAAGTTGATTGAGATTTGTGTAAGATCTTCATATCACATATTCTGCATGAGAATGAAAGATTGGACTGACCCTGTGCTCATGAAAAAAAAGAAAATATTTTACTACAGAACCTTTAGAAACACCTTTGTGTAAACAGCCATACTATGCATATATTATAGAGAGTAGTTTGGTCTGATTAGTTTGGTTTGATCTTTTAGTTTTCAAATTGTATGTGTCTGATTCTGATTCTGATTCTGATTCTGATTCTGATTCTGATTCTGATTCTGATTCTGATTCTGATTCTGATTCTGA
>JAYJMH010079084.1:0-32834 GCA_036873815.1 Phacellophora camtschatica | reverse complement strand
CCCCCCCCCCCCCCCCCCCCCCCCCAGGAGAAATCCCAAATCGCTACAAGAAATTAAGATCTGCAAGAACAAAATATAGCAATATAGGTAAAGGAGAACGCAAACTGCCAGAGAAAATAAAGCTTTGCAAGATCGAAACAATTAAAATGAGAAACAAATCAAACAAACGAAAATATATATTGCTGAAATAATAATTGGTATGATGGAAATTGGCATAATTTTCATATCACTGGAATGAAATTTGTTCCAAAAGATCGACAACTTTTTGAGAACTGTTAATAGCGAAAGAGCAAGCGTTGAAAAAAATCGCCAAAAATTGTCTAGTCTTTTTGACGTAAATATCAACTGTAATCGCTGTAATCCGTGCAGTACACGATTTTTGGTAGCTCGTCAAAGATGTTCCGCTTTTTTTGGCGCACCCGGTATGAACAAATTTCATTCGGATATTTATATTTCTTAAGAAAACAATGGCAATTCGGAGACTCGCAAAACCTGATAAAATGGAGGTGAAGCGTTGTTTGTTTTTTTCTTTGGAGAAGGTTCTCAGGCCGGATCAGCTTGTTCCGATATTGCTGAAATTTTAAATCTTTCAACGAAATTTAAAAAACAAAATATGAAAAAATGACTGCGCCTGGTTTCAAGAAAGATAAGCTATTTTAAAATCAAGTTGATCAACTAGCTTTTGACATCATCCATGTTTTTTATCAAGATCCATCAAACAATTAATCATAATTCGGCATCTTTTTTTTCCGATCGATCTCGAGATATTATTTTTTCGTAAACTGTCACTTTTTCAAATCGGGTTGTGTTGTAGATGCCGAAAATATGCCTTCCTATGAATGATGCTTCAACTCCTCAAATGTACTCATCAAACCTTGGTAAAATAAACGGTCACACAATTGAATTTTCGTGTTGAATTAATGTTGTTGCTATTGTTGTGATCAAATTTTGGTTAAAATAACTTTACCTGTTAAAATTTAGTCAAATTTACTTGGGAAACGATTTTTTGTTCAAAGTTTCATTATTTTTAGTGACACAGGAGACCCTCTTGTTGGTTATTTTTTACTGCAATTCGCCAAGGGACACAAACTATATAATTCTTTATACAAAATGTTTCCTATTATTCCCTATTTATCCGCTAATACATAAATTATTCATTTTTCTCATTATTTTTTATCATTATTAAATTATTCACGTGTAATTCATTGTTTTAAACCGTTTGAGAGTTTTTAAAAATTAATTTCAACAATATAATTTTAATTGTTTTTAGGTTGTCGAGTGGGAACGAAATTTAGAGAACTTACACGTGGATCTTTTTCGATATCGATGTTACTTAGCTGCCGTTCTAGATTCTGCCGTACCCAATCCACAATCCGTTTTACGGTGCGTCTCAAGGAATGTCAAACACACTCTTTCAAAGCTAGGCGTATTTTCAGTCGCCTCATTCTATGCCTTCATTTGTGCAAGAGAATCACTGACGGAACCGCCGGTTAAGGCCGAAAAACAGCGAAGAAAACTCAAAGGAAACATGGGCCTAAAATCGAAACTGCTTCAATCTTTGAAGATAGTTGACGAAAGAATTGTTGAAGGTATAAGGAGAAAGCATTCGCCTGGTTCACACAGAAGGTTAGAGTTCGTTGTATGTTTGATTTAATAATACTTGACGCTGAACTACAGCTTATAATTCACAGGTTTATTTTGTGGGAACCGCAGCTTACAGATGACGATAACAGCGATATATATTAAGTTGTCGTAGTTTACCAAGCAGGGATTATGAAGAAAGACTTGGGTATTTTTTGACATATTCATTGATTGTTAAACTACAATATAAGTCTTTTTTTATAACCACTGCTTGTTAAACTACAATCTGAATCTTTACGATCACTGCTCGTTAAACTACGATCAAGTTTTTTATCGCCCTTATCTAACCTACATTTGGATAGAAATTATATGAAACAGTAACTAATGCCATATTATGTCAACAGTGCATTAGTAGAAAAGGTTTAAAAATGTTCCCGTAGCTTTGAGTTCCTGAGATTTTTACAGCACATATCCTGAGATTTATTTTTTGGCATTTCAGAACATCCGGGGTTTCGAACTCAGACAGTGGCGATAATGAAAGCGTAAGGTCCCACAGGCAAGAAAGGAGGGATACATGGGACCGAATTGGAAACTTTCTACAGGTACAACTGCCTAACAACCAAACGACGATGATTCCGTCCGAGCCAGGAACGACTGTTTTGGACTTGACACAGAAGAGCTGCGAGAAGAGAAATCTTGTGCCAACTGACCATTTCTTGGTTGTCCTGAATGAAGATAACGACAGTGGATTGATGGGTACTTTTCTCTATGACTAATTTTTGTGACTTTTTTGTGCCAGAATAAGGCTCTATTCAAATTAGACCACGCTTGCACTATGTCGGTGAAATACGGCATGGTTTTGCATCGGATCGGGAGTTGGGGTATGAAATACGGCATATTTTTGTATCAGATTGGGAGTATCCGTGTTTACACTATGCCTGTAAAAAACGATGACTGTAAAAAAGATGTGTCTCATCCATAATAGAAAAAGCTCGAAATCAGTGATTGTGAAAGCTTGAGTTATTCGTCTGCACAAGGAGGTGGCTTGGAGACCGGGCTTCAGCCCCCCAATGATCTTAAAAACAATGGTTGTCTATTCTATTTTGTAAATAAAACCTTTGTTTTCTGCTATGTAGCAGTTCCCGACCTGACTGACGTGTTTGAGGCTGATATGGAATTATGACTTCGAGGCTGATATGGAAATATGTTTGAGGCTGATATGGAAATATGACTTCGAGGCTGATATGGAATAAATCATACCATTTTTCACCTTTTACACGATGCCAGTTTGACATGAAGCCAGTTGATGTACCGCGTTTGCTTTAGGCCGTAATTAGTGTAAATTTTGCACATGTATTGTGTAGATGGAGGACCAATGCAATATGATTCCATGCCTTGTAATCTGGTGTGGATTTAATAGCAATTCTTTTTAAAAGCAATTTTGCACAGTGGTGGACGAGGCCTGCATCTTCGTTTTTCAAAATCTATCATTGCTTTGCTGAAAAAGACGTTGATCTGTTCGATTGTTAAATATTGAACTCCAACATTGCTGACGTTGAACCTGCTTTTGCATGAGTGATTCTTGCGATTGATATTTGCGTGTATTCATGGAATTGCTGGAAATAAATTCAGCGATTGTAGTGATTGTAACAATTGTAGCAATCATATAGTGCCATATCTTACTGAATAATTAGAGAAGTTTGTGTCTGTGTATTTAATTCTTGACATAATATTATTTTCATTTAGATTACGTCATTCCTCAAGAATCTGAATTGCTAGAAGACCAGGTAAATTTTACACACTATTTGCATCAGGATCATTCAATCAATCCCACTATTGATCAGACTAGTAGACTGATAAGGCAACTTAAACTGTGTTATAAAGTTGCATTCTTTACAAAAAATTCTTTTGCTAAATTAAACTTCAATCTATATGTTTGGAAAAGTTAGCACTTTTTTCAATCATGTTGTATACACACTTGGACTTAACTAGTTTTAATGTATAGATCTTTCGGTAAATACAATATATGTCAAGAAGTATTTATACATTGAAAATTAAAAGGTCGAATTAAGATGTCGGTGGGGTTATTTTTACCAAGATTTATTGCATTACGTTAATGACCAAAATTTATTGCTGAACTGCTGATTTTATCATAAGATACAGTCCACCACTGTCAAAACATCAGAAAATTTATCATTATGCGTATTTCTCTAATTTGTAGACTTTGATTTAGTTACGGTGAACATTTTATTTTAAGGCATGTTCTCTTAGATCTTCGAAACCCTCTAAATCCTGGAAACAGTCGGTTTCCGAGAAAACGAATCCAAAAATCTAAAAGAGCATAAGCTCTGTAAATCGAAAATTTTATCTAGATACTGTTGTTCCCAGGCCCCCAAAAGTTGGCGTGTCCCCTAGCGACAGTGGCAAGTTTCCTGGCAATGTGAAGTCTCGGAAACGTTTGCTTTCAGGAGCAGAAGGTTTTGGAGATCTTCCAAACCTACCAAGCATGGCCTAGTGGTTAAGGCGCCGGACTCATGATCGCAAGGTCGTGGGTTTGAATCCCACCAAGGTCATATTTGCTGCGAAAGTGTGAGGAGAGCTGCTAACTCTTTGTATTTCCAGCCAAAGGCAAAAGGGATCACGAGGTATGGTTGCGTCGAGGAAGGACTTGGGTCGCCCTGATGCCCCCCTCCCTGCGCCAAGTGCAGAAACCCATACCTTGCGGAATAGCAAATGTGTGTGCATGAAACTGAAAGGTTATATATAACTTGTGTCCCCTGCTGGAAACAAGTCATCTCGAGACTTTCGCGGGCTAAGCACGTTAAATACGATCACTCACTCACTCACCATTTTTGGACGATTGACCTTAAAGGACTCGAATTCTCAAAAAATAAGTTCGCCAAAAAAAGAATTAACTATTAAAGAACGCACTCCAAAGACCATATTCATGTTTCAGAAAGCAAGAACAGATTTCGTAAAACAAAATATTGTGGACTGAATATAACAACGAAATTTAACACTATTTTGATTTTGATTTGAATGAGTGCACTCTTAGGTGTGAAATATGTTATTTCGATCGCATTGCTGTATGTGAGAACTAAATTTTTTGTTTTACAATATCTGCGCTTGCCGTTTCAGAAAGATGACATTTTATTATTTGTTATTCGAATGGTTCTTTGTAAATGCAAAATCTTTGTTTTAGAAATACACAACATTAAAGATTTGTCCAAAAATGTCATATGAAGTGGAGTTGATCGATCCAGCAGATTATGATTCGGGATCATTTGGTAAGCAATTTGTGTTTAAATCTTTATCTGAGTGTATGTATATGAATTTGTCTAACTTATCGTGTTCCCTGCTGGAAACAAGTCTTCTCGAGACTTTCGCGGCCTAGGCACGTTAAATACAATAACTCACTCACTCACTCGCCACAGGTAAAACAGAACTGAAATCAAACGCATCAATCTTGTTCGCATTAATAAAAATATTCATAGTACCAGTCGTCTTTTGTTTATTTTGTGTTCTGAAATCAACCGCGTATGATTGTCCTAATAGTGCAATCAGACGCGTTGAGTGCTGGATTGCATAGTGAGAATAATAAAACTAGGTTTGATTGCACTTATCATTTTACAAATTGGACAATGAGATGCACACATTTTGTTAGATTGCACAAAAGGCGTTGGATTGCACTGACGTTGGATTCCAATGCTGTTTTACCTGTCTACATTTGAACGTCTTTTTTAAGCACAACATAATACTTGTTCATAATACACGTCAACCGAAACATTACAAGATTCTAAAAAATAAAAATAGGACTTTTGGAGATGAAACGTTTTTAAAAATATATATTCATCATAAAAACACATACATATAATAGCTACGATAATGATGCTACAAGGAACATGTCAAAACAAAGCAACCCTGTGTCCTTTACATAGAACATTTAACTAAAGACAATTTACATGTTACGATTATTGATAATTTAATCAAAATGAAAATTGAATGAAATAGTTCACATGCGGGAGATGAGGGAAATGTTTTTGAATTGAAAATGCTCTCCGAGGTATGGATGTACTTTAACGTCGCATTCAGAAGAATCGTATTCAAAGCAGATTTATCATGGCCACAAATTTATCATGGCTTTTACTGTTTGAAAGATTTAACATTCGATAAGGTATATTATTGAACGTTTCGTAGTATAGGAGCTCGATTGTCGAACAAGCTTCCTGAATAAAAACATTTTTTTAATTACTAACTTTCGAACATCCTTGATTAATGTTTGGAATTGTATGAACAATAGATCTTTTTCGTGCTGTACTATTTATTCGTTTTTGTTAAGTTTTTACTTTTAATTGATGGCCTAAGTTAACTGAAGCCCTGAAATGGCAGTTTTATAGCTTTAAAATAAGCACATACTACACACTGAATACTCACAGGATAGATTTTTTTTCTTTGCCGGTTTTACTGTATTTATTTAGTTCTGAAGAAGCCCAGGGCGAAATATTAGCAACATATTTATGAAATATTATATTAGTGAAATATTAGCAAAATATTAGCGAAATATTTTTATTTTTTATTTTATATTTACTGTATTGGTCTCTTGTTTTTCAGGTCTTGGTCTTACGAAATCGCCAGACGGTAGGATTATCGTTTCATTTGTTGACGAAGGAAGCCCTGCAAAGAAAGCAAGTAAGTTTGCGCATCTTATGAAATGTCGAAATTTATTTTACTTAAGTTTTCTACGGATGCCATCTTCAGGGGAGATTATTTCAAACTTTTGACGGAATTTTTATTCTTGATAGCAAGACGAATCATATTGAGAACAGACTTTTTCGGAAATAGGTCTTTGTTTCGAGGCTATTCCTGTATTTCCACTGTGAATTGTTATTCTTGTCTCTTTCTCTCCCAAACGACCCTAAAGACATCGAAGTTTAAACCCTTTTTGTACTTATGGGAATTTGACAGAATTTTGATTCTTGATAGCAAGAGGAATCATATTGAGAATACACATTTTCGGAAATAGGTCTTTGTTTCGAGGCTATTCCTGTATTTCCCCTGGGAATTGTTGTTCTTGTCTCTTTCTCTCCCAAACGACCCTAAAGACATCGAAGTTTACACGCTTTTTGTACTTATGGGAATTTCATCAATGCTGAAAAAGAGGCTTGTTGTCCTGTAACACAATAGAACGACTTTTATTTCCGAAATGAACTATCCAAAGCCAGATTTTTTCGTGCATACAAATTTATTTCCCATGATGATAGGACGTGTGATGATGGTTCTAGTAAGGTTAAAACATTAACCAGTCTTGTTTGAAGTTTTGTTCAAATTCAGGAAATCTCGAAGAAGGCCATCTCAGCAGAATTACTTGTTGTAGCTATAGAAAATATTAGAACATTAATTTATTTTACTAGAAAACGTTTTGCTAGAAAACTAATTTTTGTTTGAGATGAGTTTGGAGGATGTTTCTTCATATTTTTATATAAAGTGATAAAACGTTTAATGTTTTGATTCGCCCGGTATTTATTCTACACAGGGTAACGTTTTTCTGTGGGGGGGGGGGGGGGGCATGTGCTATCTTGTTTTGGAAATTGTCTGAATTTTTCTATTGTTTTCTTTAAATATTCCATTGTTTTGTCCTGAATTTGGACGTATTTTAAATTATTAGGGTGTGATTTTTTATTTTAACGCAAGATTTGTTTTCGCCTTTCAGCTATTCTTGAAGGAGATGAAGTTATCAAAATTAACGGTCAAAACATACGACATTCTGATTATCACATTGAGCAACTTATGCAAATAATTGACTGTAAGTTAATACAACAACAGAGGCGAATTTCGTAATAATATTGAAAATTGACACACTTGTTTCAAAGCGATTATCCCTCGAGAACAAAGCAAAACTCTCTCAAATGGAAAATGAAAACATCTTCTCCGCAACATTGTTTGTTTTCATTTTCCAATTGAGTGAGTTTTGTTTTGTTTTCGAGGGATAATCGCTTTCAAACTAGTGTGTCAATTTCACTATTGTTACAAACGACTGTTTGATACAACAATAACAGGGAAAATTTTGTAAAACAAAAGATTGCGGTTTTAAATATGACAATGCTATTCAGCCAGGCAAATCATAATAAACAAAATCATAAAAGATTTGATTCAACGCACTCAGAGTATGATTGAGTGCACTCGGAGCATCTATTCTTTCAAATCGCAAATTGCAAATCATAAATCATGAATCCCAAAGTTCTTCAAATTAATATTTGATACCATGCTGAATAATTACGTTTGTTTTAGAGCAAAATTGAGATAACGACACACATTGTCTCTAGATATATGACAAAAACAGTTGCACATTTCGTTCTATTTCGTTTGATATATTTTTAGAACGATACTATTTGTCATATATCTGGAGATGGTTTGTGTCATTATTTCGACCATGATATACAACCGAATAATCACTTTCAACGAAACAAACTCATATCTAATTGAAATGACGATTTCCAATTTGTGATCGATTTCCACATTTACGAAGTACCAAAACTTATCATTTTCTTTCGAATTACAAGCAATAATACAAATTATGATTATTGACACAGAAATGATTTTTTTGTAATCTCATTGATTTTAGCATCGCAGAAATTGTCTTTAGAGTTGCTGTCAAATCGAATCGATGACCAGAAAAAAACTCGGCAGACAACTGAAAATCTCATCTCTTTTCTAGTCTGTCCTCCACCTCCAAAAACTAGGTGAGTTCAATGTGTTGTTTGATTTTTTGGGGTGAAGAAACTTTCGTGCAGGAGGGCTGCTGGCAGGCACGAGGGAATTTTGTTTTATTCTCGTTTTAAAATTTTCATATGAAAGTATATGAAAAATGTTGGAACTTGTTTTTAGGGAAAAAATGTATGACTTGCAAACGTGTTGTACATTAAGGGGTTGGGTGAAATTAATATGCAACGAGTTGAAATTCTTTGTCATTTTAAATCTACTGATTGTGAATTTATTTTTAAACTTTTACCAGAAATTTCTGGTCTTCATATGAAACCTTTTTCTCATATCTTCATGGAAATTTATTTGAAGAATATACACGCATTTACGTGTATATTGGAGCGTAGGAGTAATAGCAGCTAAGTAATATTTTGCATTTTTCTAAATCTTTTATTTTTACGATAGTTTAAATCGTAACCATTTTTAAAACATGTATTTTACTATGTTCCATGCAAAATATTTTAACTGTTGTTCTCAAAGTCTGATTATTGTTTGCTTTTATCTTCAGTCAAGCGGAAATAAACGAAGATATACTGGATACTCTCATTGTCCCACCACCCATGGGTAAGATTTTCAGCAATTTGCGTTGTTAGTAATGTTCTCATATCCATTTTTATTTCCTTATCTCATTCTATTAATGGAAAAGTATTTTTTAACCGTTAATTTCAGGAATGACTATCTAGCTCTTCTTTTAGGAGTGACTATACAAACAAAATGATTTCAGGAATAACTATATATAAAACTATTTTATAAGCAAGCAATACAATAAAGTGAAAGAAAAAGTTTTTCCAAAGATAAAATGATGGAAGAAGTTTTTCCAAAATCAAAATTAAAGACACTAAAACGTCTACAGAACAGAGCTTTTACTATAATTGCCAATGCCAGACTAAAAGACAACTGGCCGCGAAATTGGCTGAGCATAGAGCAATTGATAAAACTCAATCGTTGAATCATGACTTACAAAAGAACTTACAGACTACGTCCAGAAAACCTTTGGGATAAGTACTAACATAGGACCCTATACTCAAAATACGAAACGAGAAATTGTAGGGAGCTGCAAATCCCAAAAAATAATCTCGAATACGTCAAAAATTGTTTTCATCACTCTCCTCTCAAAATTTCCACACTTACAGTCGAAGCATACTTTCCGAGTTTAAAATGAATTGAAATTAGAAGAATAGAAGATAAATTTAAGAACTCCTTTGAAGAATAAAAGATAAATTTGCGTTTACATATTTTAGAACATTTAGATATTTTAAATTCGTGTAATTTTTTATCATTGTATAATCATGCATGATTATCATTTAATTTGTATAACTGAAGGGATTTTGTGTTAAAACATATATAAACGAAACGAAAGTAAAATATTACATGTAATAGATAATTTTTCTGTAGTTTGAGATTATTTTGACCCTTTAACCTTTAGTAAAATTTCGTATTTTTCATTTCAGATGATGACGATGATGCGAAAAGTTCGATAACGAGTCGGTCTGGAGTTGCAAATTCTGTTTTCGCAAAAAACGATGATATTGACGCTTTGTTAAGTGTAAGTCAATTCGTTTTTGTTTTGTATAAACCATTGAAATCATTTAAAAAAGAACGAAGACGAACTTTGACAACTGGCGAAATATCATTGTTGTCTGATTCAATACTGTATGATGTACTTAAGTCACGATGTTTGTTGTCACAAAAAGCATCGGAGTCAAAGGCTTTTTTCCACCATTTTAGCAAGCAATTCATCTACATGAATATTTATTTATAAGCAAGCTTTTGCTTTAGAAGCAACTGTACTGAAGATCTTCTAAGAATTAAGCAATCTGAGATCAGATAAGTAAGCAAATTACAAGAGACAAGTAAGCAATTAAAAAAAAAGCAATTGGAGCAAGCTCTTCTGCTTTCGTAGTAGAGCGCTGTGGCTGTGTTTCAGCCCAGTACTATTTTCAAGTACATTATTTTCAATTACCCAGTATTATTTTCAATTATTATTCAAGCCTAGTATTACTCTAAGTGATTGTTCACTTAGTCTTTTTGGCGCCTATCATCTGAACCGCCAAAAATTCTCATCACGTGATAAGAAATCTTTCTATTGTTTATTTTTCTATATATACAAACAACGTCTAGTACTAGTCTTCTAAGAAATCATTCAAGCAACTTGAGTTCCAAATTTTGACTGAAAATTAAGCAATTTTAGATCTACCCAAAATCCTAAGTTGTTTATAAAAAATAAACTTAATCCAGCATCCCTTCGCAAATGTTGGATGAGGCAACAAAGAGGTCAAAAGTTTCTAACATTTCATACAATTTATTTTGTAAATGTTGGGTACACCGTAAAATGGTAATTGCATTTTTGATAGATAAATATTTATTTTATGTTGTGGTAAATATTTTAGCATTTAAATGGGAAAAACCCCGAACCATTTTTTAACTGGTAAAGGAAAATTGTTCAAACGATTGCCATAAAATATCAAAGCAACTAATTATAACAGGAGGTCAGTCCCATTTCGTCCCAGTTCCATTTCGAAAGAAATACTTTACTAAAACATGTCAATGGAAAAGTTATTTCTTTAGCCAGAAGCATCTTTTTTTCTTTTTTCCGTAAGGATAAATTGTGTATGCCCCGAGGAGCAATTTCAAAATCAGGAAAATATATTTACCCCTGGAGATAGAGGTTATGTTTGTCTTTTTGTAACTTGGAGTTTTACTCTTTTGCACCTCCGTCTTTGATTCTTGCCACAATGAAATATATACGAAATACATTCCGGGTGTATCAAATTTCCCCATCTGTAGTTCTTCCTGTAAAAAGTTTATTTGGATGTCCTCTTTTGCGATTATTTGCAATTTCGCTGCGGTTATCACAACCAGATTTATGATTAATGTCTCTGTTTTATGGAAATAGAGAACAGAGGAAGTCAATATCATAACTCGGCTGATGAATGAAGTCAGCCCAGATGTATCAAAACCGGCTGCAAACATAAAGCCAGGACAACGATTGAGAAAAATCGTCATTGAGTTGCGAGAAACCGAGAGAAGTTATGTCAAGGTATATAACATGGAGGAATATTGCAAGACTATAGATTGCGGTTTTAATCATGACAATGTAATTCGTTACTGTGAAGAATAGATTTCAACACCTTCAACACAGCCAAGCAAATCATAGCAAACGAAGGCATAAAGTTTTGTTGTCTTTGTTGATTTTGATTTGATTGAATGCACTGAGAGTGTGTGGAATCTATTCTTTCAAATAACAAATCGCATTGTACTTGAATAATTGTTTGAAACCGCAATCTTTTGTTTCACAAAATCCCCCTTTGCTAAACTACATATATATATATATATATATAGTTTGAAATGTTTAATTTGAACTTGATGATCCATGAAGCTACGATGAAAGCCATTCCTTTTTCATTTTTGCAGACGCTTTCAGAAAAAAACTTTGTTTGACTAAATTCCATGTTAATTTAACGAAAAATTAGATTCCATGACAGACGAGACAACTATTAATTTGGTTTTAAACTTTAAGTTTGAATAGCTCACATAGGAAATTTTAGATATGCCAGGTAGGCCACTATTTTTCAAAATTTATTTTCATTTTTATTTATTTGTTTTATGCAGAATTTGAGCATTTTGCTGGATCGCTATTTACTTCCATTGCAAGAAGAGAATTTTTTGTCAAAAGATGAGGTACATCAATATTTTTTAAAAACGTTTTTAAATATAATTAGCATTTTTTGTTCGTTTTTTTCTTTCAAAAAAATTAACATTTTTGGCGCCAATTTTATCCCTATCGTTTCAATCATTCTATTTATACCATCCAGTTGTTTTCGAATTGTGAATTATACCACTCACTAAAGCTTGAAATTTACGTCACTAAAAAATTAATTTACTATCACTAAGTGTCATTTAAAAATTAACTGTTTAGTTATTTATGATGCATTTATGTTACTTTTTAACCTTGATTCTGAGCGTTAGCGTAGCGTTGAGCGTTAGTATATAAAGGACGTGTTTACACTTTTTATACAGGTCGAGACTTTGGTCAGCAACGTATCTGAAATTTACGACTTTCAAACGAATTTCTTGGATAATTTGGAGGTAAGGGACTGAATTTTAAATTTAAATCGAATGTTTAAGATTAAAGCTAAGATTCAGCCAATTTTAATGCTGGTTAGGTCAGGCAATTTCTAAAGTTACTAGATGCTCTAATAGTCTTTTTAAATTACCAGATGTTGAATAACCACGTGATCCAAACAATTTGAACGAAATGTCTAAAAAGTGTATTTCGTTATCAATCTTAAAAAAAATTCCGCAAGCATATGAAAACCTAATTAGTTTCAGCCACTCATAAAAATGCTAAATTTTGCTGAGATTTTGGTGTCATCAGTTACATATTTAAATTCCTCGTTTATATTGATAATTAAGCTTTCTCTTATGTTAGAAAATTTAACAGCACTGGTAAAGTTTATATTTCATTCCGCAGTTAAAATCTCTGCGGTTATCAGTTTATAAAGTACTTTTGGAATCGTATCAGCCCAGGGTTGTAACTAGAACTTTTACTGTAATTGAATTGCTTCTTGTCAACTTTGAATTTAAATGTTTACTATTTTCGTTACTCAGGATATTGTTCGAACGGACAAGGATTTTCATAAATACGAAGAAGTTTCACAATTTCAGGTAAATTTGTTTTTTGATGTTGATTATTTTATTATATATATTACATACGCTGTAGTTTTTTTCATACCTGTTGTTTATGTTTCTTCTACTATGACAAGAGGTTTGCCATGATAGTTGATTTATTTATTTTTTCAAATATCCATTCTAAAAAATTACAAGACAAACATAAATCACATTATCGATACCACAGGGAGCATGTCAACACATAGCAACCATGTGGCCTTCAGGCTGATCTATACAATCATGCCCAGACTAAATTAATCCCGAAGTTGAAGGGTTATAAGATAACTTAAACAAGAGGGTAAATAGGTCAATACAAAACTTGGTATGATTGCGTAAACCAACCTTTACAAAACCATTAAACGAGCTAGAAAATTATACAAAGAGATACGAAAAATTTCAAGGAACTATATATATATATAGATAATTAATACAATAAATATTACCATGGTTGTTCACATTAGGTTGGAGAGGGAACCAACCGACAACGTTCTGTAGTGTGGATATTCTTTAATGTGGCCTTAAAAATGTTTGTATTTGAGGCAAATGATAGTGCTTCATTTTCATATAAACTTATTTCCAACAGTCTATTGTTAGAAAGATTTGACAATCCATACATACGGTGTTAGAATTATATATTTGATGTCAAGAAGACTGTGTTTTTGATCTTTAAATGGATAGCAATGCAGAAAGAAATGCTCCGTATCTTCAATTCAAACCCAACATTTATGGGGCATGAAGCATTCAGGAATTTGTGAAGATTTAACATGCTTAACCCAACACGAAGTTTTTTTTAACTGGCTAATACCACAGGCGCAAACAAAATACCTTTCTCCACCGCAACAGATGCTAACACATTTTAATAAAGCGAGTTTGAACCATGCTGTTTTGGCAACTTTTGCGATGACCGGACAAGCGCTTACGAAAATTTTATTTGTTTGCAGAATGTTCTGTATGGGATCGCAGAGACGTTTCTGGAATATGTTGATAAATTTAAGCTGTACAGCACATTTTGTTCGTGTCATTCAAGGGCGGTGAAATTTTTGGAACCAGGTACGTTCTGTAGATATTTCGTAGCTATGCAACCATGGGCTTTAGGAAAAGTAAAGTTTGTATTTTATTCCCACTGTGGGTTTTCTCATTTTACTTGTCATATATTCCGTGTTTTGAACTCGATGATGCAAAGATTACTTGAAGAAGATTCAATCAATATGCACTTGAGTTTAGAAAAATAAGTGATTTGAAAAGGTTAAGACTTAATTTTAATTTGTATACATAATGGAAATTCAGAAAATGTTTTATTTACGTACCGTAATAATTCTATTAAATCCCCCTCTCGAATAAGCCCCCCTATTTTGTCAAAATGGAAATATAATAAGCCCCCCTCTGAATTATCTGTTATGCTGTCAGATTCAGTAACACATTGATTACAAACTTTCTAAAATTATTTTTTCTGCGACAAATACCTATGTTGAGTTTCATATGAGAACTTTTGAATAAGCCCCCCCTCTCGAATAAGCCCCCCACCCTATTTAAGGTCAAATTTTGAATAAGCCCCCCGGGGCATAATCGAATTAATAGGGTATTCTAAAATGTATTTTCTGTAGATTTGTGAGCGTGTTGTTACATTTATTAAAGGCTTATTCAACCGTTGCACTTGTGTCGAATCAAATTCAAATGCCATCAATTTAACCCATGATAAACCCATGTTAAATCTGTCGTCTGAAGCTACGTTTCAAGTTTCTTTCAAACTCGACTAAATTTTGGATGCTCTATTAGGTTATTTTGCAATTGACAAGGCAACCAAATTAATTAATTCCAAGTTGATCTTTAACGTTTGAATCAGAGACGAATTTTGACCGCGTTTGTGATCAATAGAATTTGACTCGACGCAAGTGCGACGCTTAAAGTGGGCCCTAAAATTTTACCAAAAGATTGTTTATTTATAAGGACATAAAAAGTTTCAGTTGTTTCTAATCATGAAACTTTTCATGACTACTAGGATCCAATCAGGAATTGCAAGCGTTTTTAGAAGCAAGAAATCCCAAGCAACAGCACTCTGGAACATTGGAATCATATCTCATTACTCCAATTCAGGTACAGACATATTTGTTGAATCCGCGTTATGTTCTTACTGTCCTGCCACTTAGCCTTAGCTAATTTGCTGAACCTTTTCATCGTCGGACTCAATCAAACGTACGCAAATATGGTCTACGATATTTTGGATCGGGGTAACTAAAAAGACGCAGTTAAGTTGTGCTTGGCTATTTATAGCGTAGGAAAGATTTGTTTTGCCAGTGGCAAAGATTGTTGTGGTTACAGTTGAACCTACTTACTCTATTTTTATTAATCCTTTCACTTTCACCCCGAGAAGAGCCATATAGCCCATTAATAAACAACGTAAAACTCCATATTTTCAGGAGGTACATTCATTTCAAATAAATAATCCGGGCGTGAACGGGTTAATTCGAACTCCCAGTTAACTCGAAGATGTTCTGTGTATCCCTTGAGAGCTTTCATCGAACTGTTTGGTGTATCCCTTGAGAGCTGTCATCGAACTGTTTGATGTATCTTTTGAGAGTGTCGAGTTTAGGTAAGAGAAGGATTAATAGTAAAATAAATGGCTATTTACCTACCGCATGGAACATGGAACATGGAACATCACATAGCACTAATTTTGTTTTTGTCTTGCGACAAAGAGTTGGACCAAACATTTGGAGAATAATCGCTAAAGAACCGAGATCTTTACTCGTATACTTTCGCATATAACAGAAAATTGCTGTTGCCATCGTCTGGTGTTGTGTGCGTAGCTTCAGATATTTAGTTTAGACTAAAACAGCATGTATTTGAATTTGAAAATATTTTTGGAAAGTCATTTCCGTGAATTCAAATTTGCCGCGTAAAGTCGACCAGGCAGATGTGAAGTGTAGAATAGCCAATGAAACGTTTTGGTCTTTCTTTTAGAATACCATACTTTCACACTTCACTTCTCCATGATCGACTTTACGCGGTAACATTGAATTCACTGAATGTGCTTACCAGAAATGTTTTCAATTCATTTTGAAATCTAAAGAAATAAATTCTTTTCATTCTTGTTTTTGGGTGCCTTAAAATCATCGCAAAAGGTTGAGTGATGTCTCTAAATCTAAGTTAATCTTTTGGGCATCTTTCTGCGTTACTTTCATGGCCTAATTAGCAAACAGAATTTGCCGAATGGCCCAGAAAACAACAGAGCTTTTTCTGTTTTTCTCCTTATTGTATGTTATAGCACTTTTTATTAACATGCTTGCCAACTTTCTGCAAGATTTTATCAATTTAACAAAACTTTGAGATCTTCTTACTGCAAGGTTAAGTGGTAATATCGGTAACACTGGGACGACTGCTTTCCTTGTGCACTGTTTTAACTCTTTTTAATTAAACTGTATTCGTTAAATATCACAGAGAATCTTGCGATACCCGTTACTGATAAAAGAGATGTTGAAACTCATGTCTAAAGAAAGCGACGAGTCCAGATGTCTAACTGAAGCTCTTGTTAGCGTCGAGAAAGTTGCGAACTACATCAACGAAATGCAGATGATAAGTGAGACGTACACACCGAGATTTGAAACTTTGTGCGAATCTGTTGAAGGAGTTGAAGTGAGTGCCGTAGATCGTTTAATTTGACGTTATCATTGTCATTCAAACTTTATTGTAACTCTTTCACTCCGGATAAAAGTTAACAAGTAAATCCTATGCATGCACGATTTTTTTGTAGGGCAACACAAGAATATAAACTTAATTTAACATATAAACTTATGCCATGCTAAAATCTCCGTAATTAAAAAAATGATGTTTCCATTTATATTTTTGTAATTGCTTATATGATTCGAAAGAGGAAGTATAGATCTAAATATCCACCGCTACGAATATATTTATCTAATGAAGGAGCTGAACACTTGACATTACATTTCTGGTATATTTTAAGTGTTAATTATACACTTACTATTCAGCTTCTGAATTGGATAAATGTGATCGCAGCAGCAAATATTTTGATCTATCCTTCATCTTTCGATTCATACCAATGAACTGATCCTAATAGCCCTTTTCGCGTGCATTGCGAGACAGTTAGCTATGCAGGTTTTGCGGCAACTTTTTGCTGCTTTGTTTGTTTTGATTTTCAGCTTGAGAAAGCTCCCTTTGTTTTTGATCACTAATCGCTTTGAAATAAAGTGTCAATAAAAAGCAACTGATGATGTTATCTGCCCTTGTTAGTGTGAAAGGGTTGAATAGGCACAGCATCAGATGTACCTATGAAATAACTACTTACCCATATATAGATATACTTATAAAATAACTGCTTATCTGCTTGACTACGTGGCTCTGTGCTGGAGGCTTTGGGATATAATGGCGTCTGAAATGAATCATTTTTACCCGACTGCAACTTCGTTTCTTTTTGACAACATGATCTGTTCAATAATTCATTTTTGTTTTTGTCAATGCGAAAATAAAATATAAGGTTTACAAATAAAATTATTTCTTTCGCTAAACTGCCTCTTGGAGTGCATTTTCCAACCTTGTACTGGAACTTGTTCTGGATCTAAACATCCCTACTAGCATCGCAAGGGGACAATATTTTGACTGTCACTATAACACTTTTGTATTATTAGACGACTTGCTTTGAACAGTAACGTTTTGATGTCATTAAATAAAGTTGAATTGATTTTAATTACAGCCTTCTGGTATGGGTGTAGATAATCTATTGCATTATGGGAAGGTTCGTTGGCTGCATGGAGTGGACAAAGAAGGAGGAAGCGCAACCATCAGAAATAATGTCATTATTGGCAAAGGGAAGAAAGAAAACGAAAACGATGCCACTTTATTTGGTATGTTTATCAAATTAAATACTTTTAAATTCGTTTGTAAGTCTTGGGGGGTAATTACATCTTAAGCTAATCTTACAGAGTTCAATTATTTCTGCAACTGTAAACGTTTTTAAAAAGCATGGTATTGTTGTTGTGACAGAATTGTCTGGACTCTAAGTCGCTAAGAGGTCTGGCTCTAGCTAACTTTCCCGCGCAACAAAAAGTTGCAGTTATCAATGATTTGAGCATTGCCAAAGGTGTCTGGCTCTAACAAACTTGCCCGTGCTAACATTGACAGTAGAGATTGCGGCACAAGTTGCAAACGCGTGTGTTTACTTTGGGCTGTCTATGTTTGATAATATGGCATGACTAATATTAAAGCATTGATGAATACAAATAACCAGCCAGTAGTGGTTGGCTTCCACATGTATTTTTTGAATTATGATGTTTTTCAAAGATTTGAAGAGCTATATAGCTGTTGTGATATTTTATTTCCTTAAAGGAGATAATCACGGTTTAATTTTTACCATGATTAGTGTCCATCACATTTAAACTGTTTTCATCTTTTTTAGTATATTTTAAACCAAACCATATATTTTAAAAGAAATGTATTTCATTTTTTCAGTGTTCAAGAGAGCTGTGGTACTGGTGGTGTATGATCAAAAATCTCGAAAAAAGGTAATGCCATTGTTTGCTATCAAACTCAATTTTGATGGCTTTGTGTTTTATAATTTTGACTTATTTTGTATGTTAAGTATTTCAACTTTAATTTTTATTTTGTTTTCTGAAAATAATTTTTAAATTGAATTGAATTGTCAAAGTACAGCACACCACAGCACAGCACAGCATAGCACAGCATAGCACAGGAAAGCACAGTACAGTACAGTACATATCTTACAAAATTGATAGAAATTTCTCAAATATTTTGATCAATTTTATTGAAATTATTCAAAATCATTTTCAGTTGAATTCTTCATCGTCATCGCTGAAAGTCAAAACGACGGATGAAGTTAAATTTCAAACACTCATTCCGATTTGGTCTGTGTTGATTCGGGATTATGCTTGGTCTTCCAATGGTAAGACTGTTATCTTTTTCTCAGGATGATTCTGTGTAATTCCGCATAAAATAACCTTGAGGCTGAAATTTTGCGTTCATATTTGACAAAAGTAACTTTGAAAGAATATCAGTTGATGGCAAAATTTGTAAATGTTGCAAATACCCAGGTTTCCTAGTTTTTCGTCAACTAGTCCTTCCTCTATCCCGGGATATATTTTCTAGGGGGTATCAAATATGAACTTTGCCAGTCTTGTTCCCAAAACTATACGTTTTTTCATGCGTGTTTTGCTGGACTTGCTTGCTACAATCTTCGACGTTATCGCTATGACTCATGGCTTGCGCTGGAAAACTTCTCTTTTTCACAGGACTTCGCTACCTAGCCACTGATTCAATTTTAAAACTTGTTGGCGCTCGATTGTTTCCATCACAAACCAATCGCAGACAAGGAAATTGTCATGTGGCCACAGAGCAGCTTTGTGATTTGAGCCATGAAAAATTGTGTTATATGGCATAAATAGGAGAAGTGTTTAATCCCTTAGGCCGTAAGTCTAATGCTAAACAGTAGCTGCAACTGATAATATTACATGTTTTAAGAATTGGACGAATTTTGAAAAATATTTTTTCAGGTGCAACGTGGTCTAAATTCAACGTCGCGATAATGTTTTATGAGCAGATACTCAAAATAAAACTATGAGTACTCAGATTAATTTTTAGTACAGCTACACCAAAACCATCTTAAACTTTTTTACTAAATCTTATTTCTTCAAGAAGATAACTTTGTTCACAATTTTGATAGCTGTGAGCTCCGTTACTCTATGACTTGAATTTTCATTTGAAACACTAATAGCAGAGAAATTTTGAATACTTCCCTTATTGGAGGAAGAATTGGTTGTCCTGGAAAGGTGCTATTTTCACTGCAGCGGTATTTGCAGATATAATACTAATAATGATAGTAATACCAAGGATTAATACGAATCATGTTCATATTTAACTTTCTGTGATAATAGCTTTTTTTTAAATTATATTAAAAATACTAGCTATTGTATATATATATATATATATATGTACTTCCGTTAGACACGAATCACATTTGGGAAATTGTAGACACTGATGGTCAAGGAACTGGACAAGAGACACCTTACATGTTTGTCAACAAGTAAGCATTGTTTCTTTTTGGAGATAAGTTATATATACATGTTTGATGTTTTTAATTACAAGACATGTTGGAACATTTAATTTTCTTAAAGTTTTATGATGTTTTGACATTGGTTTTTGCGACGGAATAGACAATTCGGCAAAAATGGCGGCAAGGAAATTATTCCCAAGATGAATTGCGTTCGATGATTGAATGTCTATAGAACAGCTAATGATTCGAAAATCGAACGCAATGAATCATGGGAATGATTTTCTTGCCGCCATCTTTTGCGGAATCAACTTCTGACACCACCACCTGAGAGACCCGATGGCTTTGTAGAAAGTGACCAGGGAAATTGTCCTTTCTTTTCCATTCATTCTCTGATGTTTTTCTTAGCCGAGGATCGCCAGTTTTCTCACAGCTTTTTGACAAGGAACACAGTTCTTTGACGGGGAAGTCTTGAAATATACCGGGGACAGAAGTTTCATGCTTTTTTTTTCACCGGGGAATTCGCCGGGGTAAGACGGCTGTGTGAATTTGAAAACCTTATTTTGGATCGTTTTTTCGGTTTTCTTTATACTTTCTAGGGATTGGTGCAGTTTAACACTTTTATACCCTCGAACCTATTTCTACTAAACAGGCATCATGTTTTAGTAAAACACTATTTTGCATTTTGACGCAGTACAATAGATTTTCACTATATATAAACTACAAATTAAGAAACTGAGGCTCAAAATCTTTAGGAGAACAACGACAGTAGAAGAACAACACAATGATTTGATAAACAATGAGGCTAAAGCCAAATATCCAGTTTCTTAATAGCGGGGATCTACTGTAATTTTGCACTTTGGATTTGAGATTTGCTGATGAACATCAAATACAATATTACGATAAGGATGGGAATTCGATCTTCAACCCAATTGTATTATATATATTTGCCTTTTTGTAATGATGTAGTAGAGACTGTTGGGGTTTGTTTTTAATGGCCCATGCTACATAGTTACGTAATAGCTTTTCTTGGGTCATAAAGGATATGCAGTTTTTTTCTAATGTATTATGTATTAGATATGGTATGACTAACCATGGGAATTCGGATACCAAAATATTAGTTAATTAATTTCCTACCATATTAATTGAATCGAGCTGCGTTTCTGCAGCATCGTAAGTATATCGCAAAAAGGCAAAACAACAGAAAGAAAATTACAAAGACAAGATAACGAAGTGATTCAATTAATGCGGTTGGAAATTATCTGCAACTACTATTTTGGCGTCCGAATTCCCATGGAATAAGCTTTGTAAAGGTATCGAATCACTTTTTCATAAAATGATGTGTTTTTTCTGCAGATCAGCCGAGGACAAGCGACAATTCGTTATGGCGATAAAAGAAGCCACGAAAATATCTTCAATGTCAAGTAATGCGTCTCCAAGGAACTCTCCTTCCGTGCCTGTAAAACCGAGAAGGCTCTTAGATCAAAACCAAAACCAAACTATATTACCATCCAAACCAAGCTTCTTGACTAACAAGGCGACACGCATGGAAAGCAAATGTAGTGATACGACGAGAAAGAGCTCGAGAAAGAGTCGATCACGTCTGAATTCTGGCGACAGCGATTCGTCGAATACTTCTGGTGCGGACAGTGCTTTTTCTGCTAGTCAAAATGCGAGCAGCAGGGTAAAGAAAAAGTCTAGTGCGTTTTAGCATCTTTGAAGACTATGGACGAAAACTGCGTTTTTCCAAAGATTTATATCGTCTTACAAGAGTGTATAGTTTTATAGATAACAAGAGAAATACAACAGAGGCAAATTTTGTAACAATAGTGATAGTGACACAAAGCGATTATCCATCGGAATCAAAGCAAATTCTCTCAACTGGATAATAAAAACAAGCAACTACGGTTTAATTTTCAGGTTGAGGGAATTCGTTTTGTCTTCAGTGGACAATCGCTTTGAAATTGGCGTGGCAATTTCACTATTGTTACAAAATTTGCCTTTGTTGCGGAATACAGTAAACCATTACATATCAGAACCTTCATTTTTCGAATCTTAGCACAGCAAAAGTTCTTAATTTCGCGGTTTAAAGCCTCAAAATATTGCGATAATGGGGTTTGAGGATGTTCAAAGTGCATAGAAAATGCATCCATTAACTTTGTAGATCGTTGCATTTTTCAACAAATAGTTTTTATTCAACTTATCAATATTTTCAAAAAAAATGTTTAGAAATTTAGCCTAAATTTTCTCAAAAATAAGCAGTTCTTGTATTCCAGTTTTTACTGTATGCCAGTCATGATTTGAAGCTGATTAAAAATGACGATGTACCATGTGTTTTTAATGCAAATATACATATTTATATATTTAGTTTTAGAGGTCCACAAGCTTGTACAGTAGAACGTTGTCTAAGATATTAATAGCATGTCAACCGGTATACTTCTTCGTAAAGCTTCAGGGTCAAAGAACAGGTGTATTTTACAGCAGTTTTTCAATGAAAATGCCAGACATAGCAAGGGAGATTATCGTAAATCAAAAGACTTATGTTGGCCTAAATAAACAATTCCGCCAAAGTATCGTGACCAAGATGCGATGCGCTCCATTATTGAATAGCAATGAAATTAGCTGCTTTTTCGATAATAGAATGCATTGCATCTTGATCATAATACCCCTTCGACTATCTTTAGCAGAATTGTCTATTGCACATAAGCTCAGTCAGTAATTTAGGCGTCTTCTTTTTTGAGAACGAGGTTCGTCTATAAAAGGCCAGTCTTAAGACTATGCTAAGAGTCATGCTTATAGTAAGTCTAGGAATTATCTGGAGTCATACAATTTTTTTATCAGAATTATACCCCCTCTAGCCTCATTACATAACTCCCACCGTAACTTTGGCCGCTATTCCCCAGTCTGTTCAAAGCCTTAGCAAGCAAACCAAAGAGCCGGAGTACGGCTTGTGAGATAAGTCTAGCTGTATGTGATATTCTTCCACTTTTATGCAATGTTTCATCTCAATGAGATGATAAACATGCGGTAAATGTCCCCATTGCCCTTAAGCTGACATTATCGGTTACGCTTTGACGGTAAATTTGATTGAAGCGAGCTAATTTGAAATATGAACTCGTATGGGGTAAAGGTGTTAGGAACTAGTGGGGTCAAATTTGTTTCTCTTGAGAATATATTTCACATTTGTCCAGTGTCCGTCGTTCCCTTGTTTCCCTGTGACTGAATAAAAAATGAGAAAGTAATAAAAATAAAATCTTTACTTTTCCTGAAGCCCGTGCATGAGCTTTGAGAAATGCGAGTTTTTTATTTTCTAATTCCATGTATCCCTGGGCCATGTAAGCAACAACAACAGCGTTCACGGGTACAAGGACACTGGGAAGAATAGGAATAAACTGCTGTAGAAACAAAAATTCGAGTTTTTTAAAGCCTTTGATTGTCAACGCAACAAGCTATTTGCGGTAAACAAAGCTACGAGGTTTTATTTTCTGTGTTTATTTTGATTCGAATGAGTGCACGCGAAGGTGCGAAAAGGTTGTTAAAATATTCTAGAGGTTTTTTTTATAAATTGAGCAACTTAGTTGTATTATTACATTGCACGTGTTAGTGTATAGATGGCACATATGTCAAAACTCAGAGTATTCTTTTTCATGATGTTATTAAATATTTAATAACGAACATAGATAGTCGTTCTAACTCGTGACACGTTTTTCATTTACTGTTTCTGATTTTTCATTGCATATTGCATGCGTTTTTGATACAACAGTCTGTATAGAACTGAAACGCTTATCGATTTAGTTGAAACCTTACTTTCTCAAAGAGCAACTACTGCATGTTTTTTGCAGCTTCTTTGAAATTTAATTTGAATGTTTATTTTATGAATTCTAGTCGCTAAATTGGGTTTAATTAATTGTGACATAAAATAGAATACCACTACCAGTGCCGATTGATTATATTAAGTCTTTCGTTGTCTTCTGTCGAAAGAAAATCACAGAGAGATTACAGCGAAATGATTCAATTTATGGAAGGAAATTATCTACATCTGCAACTACTATTTTGGCGTCCACAGACTTCTAAATGTTAATTGACGTTGCGGAGGAGAGTGAAAATGGCGGGAAAACGAAAACAAATACTCAGGAGATGAAGAAGGAAGTAAATGATGTTTTCCCATCAAGTTGCGCGTTTGTTCTGCACTCGTGGTAAAGGCCACAAGTCCGTTCAAAGTTTTAGCAGTGGATTGAAGAATCTCTGTCTTTTTAGTTTTGATTGTGTTGCTTATATCATTGAAATAAACGCAAATGGAGAGGAAGGAGAAAGTCAACCGCAGAGGAAAATTAGGCCATTTTCATCATCAGCTATTTCTTCCGGTGTTTTAAAGTTTTTGAGGTTTCAAAAGGAGATATTGAAGATAGTAAAAAGTGATCAATTGAACTGCATCCTTGTCTTAACTGGAGATGGAATATTCAGAATAAACATTAAAGATATCATTGAGAATGAAAATGTCGTGTGAGAGTGCTTTTCTTTCCATTCCATTTTTGAAATTAAAAAATTTAGGCTAGACTAGGCCTAGCCCTCTATCTATATATTATTTAAGATTTATTTTTATTTGATTTTAACTGATGTATTCGGGCACTTGATATTTTAGTGATTATTCAAAATGACTAGATTAACTAAGTACGTATCGTATGTATAGACAATTGTGCCAGAAGATTCATGAAGTGGCAGGGCAGGAAACTTAAAAAGAAGTGATTTTATCAAGATAAAATATTTGGCATGACTGCTGCAACAAGATAAGATGCTCCAAACTGGAGGCTCCAAACAAAAGGGATTATAATTTTTGATTACTTTGCCCGGTTCATTGTCTGGTTCATTGTGTATATATAGGAATTGATATACTACATGATTTACTATTGTTCATTCCAATTGATTCAGAGCAACAAAACGAAAACTCATTTTTCAGACAGGGTACTTTGCTGCCCCCGCACTGCCCCCATACCACTAGGGCAATGGAGGCAGTTGACCCTGCTGCCATGGTGACTCTGGCGCCATTGTGTATAGACTACACACCTTTACATTAAATAAATGTTTATTGCATTTATTTTATTTTAAAAAGAAGAATTAGGCCTTCAATCCAAAAATAGTTTCATTTTCAAATTTGTTAACTAAATACTTGAGATAGAAGGGGGGGGTTCTATTCCTGTTAGTTTATTTACTTTTAGGGAACTCCTCCTCTGATGATTCCCTAAGCATATCTTTTGTTATTTGTTCTATTGTAATTAGCTGTTTGCCTTGTATTATTCTATTGATATAGAGAAACTGTATGTAGATAATCTAAAAAATTATATGAACTGAACTAGTGGTATAGCTTCCACTACCCTTTATGTAATGCCATCAGCTGAATTCATGTTTTTGCTCTGCAGTGACATTGATATGGAGAATACAAGTGCAGATGCGGACATATTCGATGATCTTTTGCAGAATGAACCATCTGATTGCAAACCTCAGCTACCCATTCAATGTCTCAATGTGGATAAAACCAAGATGGTAATTGAACTTGATTGGGGAACTAGCATTTTTGCTTGTCAAAATGAAATTCTAATAACAAAACAAACTGAAACAGAACTGTGCATGTATAGCTCAGCATTCAATGAGCTTGGCAATAACCTCAATTTGACTCTAAACATTTTGGTTCAAAGGCCCGAAAAATTTTCTGCAATAAAATTTTTGTCTCATGGTGAAGATGCACAAAATTGTTTCAATTGTCCAAGGATTAGTCCACTGTTGTTCTCTACATTGTTTTCATTTGAGAAAACGTTGCAAAATTCAATTATTTCAATTTGTGGTAGATCTGATGGAATGGTTTTCTTTTTCTCTCTAAAATGTCAATCTCAGCAAATCGTTGAGAAAAGACAGCCAAGTTATAGCGATATTCTATTTAATTTACAGCAGCCCCTTTATGATGTAATAGTTGCAAATGTAAGTGAAGTTGAATTGAAAGAGGCTCGTGGCTTCACGAAAAATAAGGCATCCAATAATTTGGAAAACAGTGAGTTCAATCAAGTGTGTGAATCTTTAAAAAACAAAAATGTTCTGGTGTTTATTGGCAAGCAGGGTAAACTTATGCTTGCTATTGAACCTGACAACGAGTATCATTCATCTATTTTTAACACAGATTATATTGTTGGTCCTGTGTTATCTGTGTCTAGTGCAAATGACATCCTAATTTACAGTGATGGATCACGATTGTGTTTGTGCCGACTGACAGTTGATGTTTCCTTTGAAGAAGGGAAGAAATGCAACATTATTCCAACATTCAAACCAGTTTACGCAATTCAACATGTACAGATTGTTCAAATTTCGAAAGATGTCATCACTTTTTCAAATGAGCAATGCAGTCATACCTTTCTCTGCATTGACAAAAGCGGCTGTCTGCAGTCGATAGAGATTGCACAAATTGAAGACAGCAATAATACGAATCTTGTGGCAAATAACCAAACAAGTGAACATATGCAACATCTTTTAAAATCTTTAGGCGCCTCTCAAGATGTTCAAACGGAGCTAAAACATTCACTGAGATTGCAAAATTCTGTTTTGTGTCTGCTTCAAATTGCATCAAATGTAATTGCAGATGTTATGGAACATGCAAGAAATGGGGAAAATTGTAATCACAAAGTGAAACCCCCTTTTCATTGTGATCTGAAGAGTGTTTGTGTGCAGCAAAACAGCACACTCTTCCTCAACATTAAGTTTCACAACAATAGCAGGTATCCATTGCTGGGAGAATGGCGATTGCAAATGAACATAAGTGGCAGAAATTTGTCGCATAATAGTAGTTTTGGAAACACTGCAATTTTTTCCAGCGTTTTTTCCATTAACGCATTGCAACCTGGTTCATCCGTTACATACATGCAATCACTTGATTTATTGAAAGAACGTATTCTTTTTCCGTTAGCTGTAAAATTCAAGTTAATCTGCAAGTTCCCTGAAACTGGAACGAATACAATTACTGATGCTGACTCAAAATTGTTGTCAATGCCATTGAACATTGTCAAGTTGACCGTTCTTGATGTTCTCCAGTTTGCGAATGAATTGCAATATGTACCTCATATCCTCACCAAGAATGTTCCAGTAGAGCAAAACATAGATGTTTGTATGTGTAATCCAATGGTACTGTGGAACTCTACGTATTGTTCAACGGAGACAAATTCTTGCTCCAGAAGACAGCAACGCTATTCTATGCAAATAATTATACCATGCAGCATTATGAAAACTATATCACAAAATGCTTTGCCTTGCTATGTGTCTGAAACGAATGGAAACGACACCACAAATGCTCTTCTCAAACCTGACGAGCTGCAAGCAATTCTCGTTTCGTATCTTTTTTCGAGATTGGAACTTTCGCCCAAAGAACTGTCACGTAAGGTTATTGTCCTTGAGATGCCTTGCAATCACCAAGTGATACTAACGTGTGAATTTGATGTTGTGAATGAAAATAAATTAAAAACAAAAATCTGGCTCAAAAGCTATTTTCTTTCATTATTGCTGCAAACACATGGCGCAATTTACGATAAAATACAGGTATACTTCACGTGTTTAATATGTGATATATGAGTTGTGATTGTGTAGTTTATTTCACTCAATATTACGCTTGTTATTCCTTTACTCTGTAACATTTTTTTCTCTCTTTAAAGCCTGGTTTTTTATCATTAAGGAAATGATGGCCAAATTTTGGGATAAATGTCGTTGAAAAAATCGCAGAAAAGTTTGTTGTTCGTGACGCAAGGATCGCCAAGACGGAAAACAAAACGAACTTCCATATTCATAATATCTTCCAGAAACACCAAAGAATAATAGGTCACTAATTTTTGCGATCTTCACAAAATTTGCTATGGCCTTTGCGATCATAACTCTTTTGATCAACTTTTGTTTAAAAGATGTTACGTGTTAAGGTTTCGGTACTGGTCATTCTCAGATGAAAGCGTTCACGTTTGTGCGACTACAACGAGTTTCATGTGAACGAACGCCTTATCTATATTGTCTCCATTTCTTGAAAAAATAAAGCTTTCCGAAGTTGTTCGACTTCTTTTTCTAAAATTTTCTGTTCTAAGCCTTTCTATGTTAATGCATAATACTTCGATTGCCGTTTCGGACATTTTTTGGATGTTTTTTTTTACCTTGCTCTTTGCTAGTTTTGCTTTTATTGGTTCTTTGATCCAAGACTCTGAGGGAATTATTTCTGAAATTGTATGCATATAATTTTAGATTCACCTACATATGTTTCCTTCTATAGGACGCGGTCTGCGAATCAACGCAAATTGTTTTGGAACATGAGAACAGAGAATTGCTAAATGAAGTTAAGGTAACAACTGTAAATTTTGTTTACTTTATTTTGACGTACCTATTTAACAGTTAAAGATAATTCTGCTTATTAATTTCATATTCATATATTTTGTACAATTAACTAAGCGGACCCGCTTGCAATTTCAATTTCAGTTTGATATTATAATACTGATAGCGTCGTAATTGTAATACAGCTAAAAGAACTACAAGCTAAAATACTAACAAAATGCTAACGATAAATATACTAAAAATAACGATGAAATAGTATAAAGTCCCTTCGCCCTTTACCGCCACTTGTTCTTTACCGCCTATTTCGATAAATTCGCGGAATCTGAGCAAAAACCTTGAAGGTATGAATTAGTTGTAGTCATCAAGATGTTTTGTATATATTCATCTCGAATTTGTCTTTTGATAAATGCTGTGAAAGATTTTATTTCATGTTTTATACGAAGGTGGCAATTGGCTAAGTTTGATCAGGCTGCGTTGACCAGGCTGCGTTGACCAGGCTAAGAGATGGTCAGACGACGTTAGAGCAGTCAGTTCGAATTTACATTTTGAATGTAAATAGCTAGACGTCTCTTGTCACCGCCCATAATCGCCGCCGCTCGTCCGTTACCGGTGAAATAAAATTTTATAAATTCGAGATAAATTCGAGATAAATAGACACAAGACATCTTGTTTACTCAAAATAATTCATACATTTAAGGTACTTGTTGACATTCTGCGAATTTATTGAGAAACAGGGGGCGTAGGACGAGTTACGGTAAAGGACGAAGGGGCTTTATTTGCTAAGTATTTTTCAAGTCTTCACTTGATAGTTAATTTTTGATCTGGAGATAGATTAACAAATTTTAAACTTTTTCACCAATACTGTCCTAAAGTTTGCACTGTAGTTGACTGTACTTTGGACTGTATAAATTGTGTTTTAAGAAATCTGTCAGCTGGGTCTCTTGACCGATTGAAATGATTATAGGACAGAGTGGGATAGAGTACTTCTATTTCTTCAATAGACTTCCAAATTACGTCATATTTTAAAATGTTCTTTTTACCTCGCTTGAAGGAGAGCCTGATCTCAGGCTATGTTCGAGCGGGATCTCGACAGTTTTCGATTGCTAAAATAAAATGAATTGCACCCTTCATTTTTCAAGTTTTCGTAAAAATTATTTTTGCATATTAATTTAAATGTATTGTTTCGTATTTGTTTGTGGAGGTTTCTTTCATATCGCAAGAAACATGGAAATTGAAGAAACTAACTTATTTATTTTTCCCGGTATGAAACCAATCTCCATGAGCAAATGTGACCCAAGACATTTGAATAAATATTCTGAAATAATTTTCACAAAAGCTTGAAAATGCAATGGAATTCATTTCATTTCAGAACCTAAAACCGTCGAGATCCCGCTCGAACGATGCCGATAGATGTGAATTTCATTCAATTTGGTTAGGAGAAAAATATGAGATTACCCATTCAAAGTTTGGTTGGACCAGGGTATATTTTTAAGTTCGTAGTGACATGTCCCCGTATATTTGGGGCGACGTGTCCTCTCCTCCCTGAAAAATCAGGCTGGATTCATATTCTAACGGGTTTGTACTGAAATTCGAATTCATTTACTCGCAGAGCCTCCAGACAGAGTTATCAAATCAATATCGTGGTGATGCTGCTCTTACAGTCACGCAAAAGGTAGATCGAGCAATGGACACATTTCTAAAATGTAGATCAATCAATTTTCCTTAGATAACTAGTTGTTCTGTCAGACCTTGTTTTGTTGAATTCTTATTTATTTGGCAAGGTAACTATGAAGATATTGCAGATGTTTATTAGATATTTATGTGCGCAACTAGGATTTTGAGAGGGCAGGGGCACCATCATAAATGTAAAGCATCGTCCCCACTGTAGCTGGTTAAGATGCCTTGTATGTCCGTTAGTTGCTAAATTATCTCCAAAATCATAACTTCCAAAATTGGGACAAAAGCATTGATTTTTGAAAAATTGGCATGGGTCCAGATCCCCAGGACTCCATGTAGGTGTGCCCCTGGATATAGTGAACGAAATATTCTAAATGAAAGATTTAGATTTACGCTATACTTTCCTCAAGCGAACACCTTATACATCAGACACTGTGTTAAGGTCGAAGCTGCTATTGCGCCTAGAAGCGCTAATTTGAAATTAATATTTTTTCTAGAGCAGACACTTTGCTATGTTACAGTCACCACGAGGTTTCCGTTTTAAACAGAGTTGACTGTGTCATATTCTTATACCACGTTTTGATAGTTCTTTAGCTAAAACAGTCAACCTTGGTTCAACTGGGAAATTGCTGCATGAAATGAAATCTTTTCATTTTTGGCCAAAGTTTTGAAAAGACTGTTATGTAGTATTCCTTTGAACTAACCAACCGTTGAGATGAATTAGAAATTAGATTTGAACTGCTGCTGATGATTTGGTTTTTAAAAGCTGCGTGTTTGCAAAGCTGCTATGGAGGAGTATTGGTTCTGATAGTTATGTTTTTGCTTGACGCTGAAGTAATAGGCCAATCAAACGAATTAACGTTTGACACCTTCTCAGAGTCGATAAAAACGTAAACCTCCGAGCGTAAGGTTTAATCTATAGAAACATTCCTCATTAAACAATGGAAAATAGGCGTGGTTTGGGTGTGGCGCATAATTTTCTTTGTTTTCTTCAACCTTCCTCCGGTCAATGACCGTGCGACCGAAATACTTTCCTGACTCTGCACCTTCTTTGCCAAAATCAACGCAGTAATTCCTGAGCTATAAAAAGGGAAGCCATTGTTAACGGTGTTAGTCATTGTTATAATGTACTACCGGGTGTCAATCAACATACCGGGTGTCTCGAAATAAAGTTCACCCGTTTGGTGGCTTGTACCTCGAAACCGGTAGGGCCAAAAACATCAAATTATTTTGAAAGCGACGTCCGAGGGACAAAATTAGAATATGCGATACGAAAATGGTGGGTGCGACCACCTTTAGGCATCGAAAAATGGAAAATAAAGTAGGCCTGGTTGCTATACATCCAACTAAAACTTTGTTTTCTGTGTTCCACGTTTTTGAAAGTCCAACCACCTGTGGGAATAGAGAGTTTACATTTAATGGAAAGATTCCGTGCCACAATTCACAAGAGGGAAATTGAATCGTTTCTCCGTCAATCCTTTCAAAATACAAACTCCCTATTCCCACAGGTGGTTTATGTGGTTTATATTTTATTTGTTATCTTGCAATTTATGCAGTGGATAATGCACCTATTCGGCAAACAACAATTAATCGCCAAAATGTTAACTTTACATAATCATAATCTTAATGCTTGGGGAAATTACAAGACTGCGCCCTGCGCCTAGTAGCGATGAGGCATACCCATTGCATTATCCCCATCAGTCACCTTCTCAACGTAATGTCTAGAAGTATATAATGTTTGTGATTTCAAGGGGGAAATATACATAAAATTGTTTTGAATCACGGATTTTTTCTTCGCACATTTTAAAGTCACTCACCTTGCCTGAGTGTGTGTGTGTATGTGTTCAAAAATGTGGACAAAAGTTTCAGCATTCCATCAAAAATAAAGAACTTCATTAAATGTTTCCTCGACACCCGCTTTCCCCAATCGAAAGTTCGCAACGCTATTTTATTCTCAGACTTCAGTTCGGAAAGGTGCTTTACAAGTTCAAATGTTGTTGGTCGATTTTGGTCGTATAGAATTTACAATGGAAAATATTGTTTGCTTACCTTTAGTAACTGACCTTTGCCATTGCCACGTTTGAATTGAACCATTATCAAACTGAGCCATTTATAATGTGTCTTTTGTATGATCTTAATAAATTAATGCCTTGCTAGTCATAGTTTAACAGGTAGTCCGATTTATTAACGTTTTGCTAGGGTGCTGGTGTTTTGCTTGAAATGTACCTTGGCCTTTAATTAAACTTTTATCCTGTTTTTGTTCATTTCATTGTTGAATTTAACTATTTACAGAAACGTTTCTTGTTTGTTGTAAAGGAAATATGCGTGCATAAGTACATTTTCTTTGCATGCAAATTTTTTATTGCTTCTTCCAAACTTGTTTTTGGCTCAAATTTTCTCCAATTTTTATTTCAAATAGTTATTCATGCACACGGGTAAGTTAAAAAAGGTGGGACATTTTCACATTTATATCTTCGTTAGAAATCCTTTGACCGTTCTATTTATTATGAAAGCAAGCATGACCTAGTGGTTAAGGCGCCTGACTCATGATCGCAAAGTCGTGGGTTCGAATCCCACCAAGGTCATACTTGCTGCAAAAGTTTGAGGAGAGCTGCTAACTCTCTGTAATACCAGGCAAAGGCAAAAGGAATCACGAGGTGTAGTCACATCGAGAGGAAGGACCGGGGTCGCCCTAATGGGTTCCTCTGCGCCAAGCGCAGAAACCCATACCTTGCAAGAATAGCAAGTGTATGTGCCTGAAACTGAAACTGTATGACCCGTG